>CM031953.1:26179872-26194872 GCA_018749465.1 Paracanthobrama guichenoti
GTGTGTGTGTGTGTGTGTGTGTGTGTGTGTGTGTGTGTGTGTGTGTGTGTGTGTGTGTGTGTGTGTGTGTGTGTTGCAATGGTTTGCAATCACTACCATTTTTGAACATGGAGGAACATTTACAGCAGCAGCTACACTGTAAAAAAAAATCCTCGTAAAATTTACAGTAGAAAAAAAACGGTAGCTGTGGTTGCCAGAACTTTACCGTAGCAACATTTTAGGTTTTTGCAGATTTCAGTTAAATTTACAGTAAATAACCACATTTCATTAACTGAAATAATGTTAAATTGCCAACCTATTGAAATACTAATATTTGTTACATACTGACAACCACCAATCACAGTGGTGATGAGAGTCACATGATGAATCAAAGCTTTTAAGAGAACAATAGGCTTACTAATATATAGAAGGTGCACAGTGTCATTCACACAAACACTAAACACCATCATGGTAACAAACATGGAATTTTAAAATGCAATAAACATTCATTTAACAACATTAAATGTAACATAAAACCCTAATGTACATAACGGATTAGAAAAAACTAGGAAGAAACGGTTATTTCAACGAAAATAAATCAAATGTGAAGTGTCACGCAGGGAATTCACCGTAAATTACACAATGACCTGTTCTTTTCCACTTCCAAAAACTGTAAATGTATTTTACTGTGAAATTACATTAAATGTAAAGCACTGATGTTCCTTTAAGGTACTAATACGCTCTCTTAAAGCACTGATGTGAACCTTTAAGGTACTAATACGCTCTCTTAAAGCACCGACGTGAACCTTTAAGGTACTGATACGCTCTCTTAAAGCACTGATGTGAACCTTTAAGATACTAATACGCACTCTTAAAGCACTGATGTGAACCTTTAAGGTACTAATACGCTCTCTTAAAGCACTGATATGCACCTTTAAGGTACTGATACGCTCTCTTAAAGCACTGATATGCACCTTTAAGGTACTAATACGCTCTCTTAAAGCACTGATGTGAACCTTTAAGGTACTAATACGCTCTCTTAAAGCACTGATGTGAACCTTTAAGATACTAATACGCACTCTTAAAGCACTGATGTGAACCTTTAAGGTACTGATACGCTCTCTTAAAGCACTGATATGCACCTTTAAGGTACTGATACGCTCTCTTAAAGCACTGATGTGAACCTTTAAGGTACTAATACGCGCTCTCTTAAAGCACTGATGTGAACCTTTAAGGTACTGATACGCTCTCTTAAAGCACTGATGTGAACCTTTAAGATACTAATACGCACTCTTAAAGCACTGATGTGAACCTTTAAGGTACTGATACGCTCTCTTAAAGCACTGATGTGAACCTTTAAGGTACTGATACGCTCTCTTAAAGCACTGATGTGAACCTTTAAGGTACTAATACGCTCTCTTAAAGCACTGATGTGAACCTTTAAGGTACTGATACGCTCTCTTAAAGCACTGATGTGAACCTTTAAGGTACTAATACGCTCTCTTAAAGCACTGATATGCACCTTTAAGGTACTAATACGTTCTCTTAAAGCACTGATGTGAACCTTTAAGGTACTGATACGCTCTCTTTAAAGCACTGATATGCACCTTTAAGGTACTAATACGTTTCTCTTAAAGCACTGATGTGAACCTTTAAGATACTAATACGCACTCTTAAAGCACTGATGTGAACCTTTAAGGTACTAATACGCTCTCTTAAAGCACTGATGTGAACCTTTAAGGTACTAATACGCTCTCTTAAAGCACTGATATGCACCTTTAAGGTACTGATACGCTCTCTTAAAGCACTGATATGCACCTTTAAGGTACTAATACGCTCTCTTAAAGCACTGATGTGAACCTTGAAAGGTACTATGGTACTAATACGCTCTCTTAAAGCACTGATGTGAACCTTTAAGATACTAATACGCACTCTTAAAGCACTGATGTGAACCTTTAAGGTACTAATACGCTCTCTTAAAGCACTGATATGCACCTTTAAGGTACTGATACGCTCTCTTAAAGCACTGATGTGAACCTTTAAGGTACTGATACGCTCTCTTAAAGCACTGATGTGAACCTTTAAGGTACTAATACGCTCTCTTAAAGCACTGATGTGAACCTTTAAGATACTAATACGCACTCTTAAAGCACTGATGTGAACCTTTAAGGTACTAATACGCTCTCTTAAAGCACTGATGTGAACCTTTAAGGTACTGATACGCTCTCTTAAAGCACTGATGTGAACCTTTAAGGTACTGATACGCTCTCTTAAAGCACTGATGTGAACCTTTAAGGTACTGATACGCTCTCTTAAAGCACTGATGTGAACCTTTAAGGTACTAATACGCTCTCTTAAAGCACTGATGTGAACCTTTAAGATACTAATACGCTCTCTTAAAGCACTGATGTGAACCTTTAAGATACTAATACGCACTCTTAAAGCACTGATGTGAACCTTTAAGGTACTAATACGCTCTCTTAAAGCACTGATGTGAACCTTTAAGGTACTGATACGCTCTTTTAAAGCACTGATGTGAACCTTTAAGGTACTGATACGCTCTCTTAAAGCACTGATGTGAACCTTTAAGGTACTAATACGCTCTCTTAAAGCACTGATGTGAACCTTTAAGGTACTGATACGCTCTCTTAAAGCACTGATGTGAACCTTTAAGGTACTAATACGCTCTCTTAAAGCACTGATATGCACCTTTAAGGTACTAATACTCTCTCTTAAAGCACTGATGTGAACCTTTAAGGTACTAATACGCACTCTTAAAGCACTGATATGAACCTTTAAGGTACTAATACGCTCTCTTAAAGCACTGATGTGAACCTTTAAGGTACTAATACGTTCTCTTAAAGCACTGATGTGAACCTTTAAGGTACTGATACGCTCTCTTAAAGCACTGATATGCACCTTTAAGGTACTAATACGTTCTCTTAAAGCACTGATGTGAACCTTTAAGGTACTAATACGCACTCTTAAAGCACTGATATGCACCTTTAAGGTACTAATACGCTCTCTTAAAGCACTGATATGATTCAAGAGATTCAAGATTCAAGAGTTTTATTTGTCACATACACAGTTATATACAGAATATACAACCGGCAGTGAAATGTGAACAGGTCCGCTCTATGGACAGTGCAAATTCACAGTTAAAAACACAAGGAGAAAATTATAATAGAAATAGAATAAAAAAGTACTATATATATATATATATATATATATATATATATATATATATATATATATATATATATATATAAATAAATAAATCAAGTAGAAAAAAAATAAATAAATAAATAAATAAATAAATAAATAAATAAATAAAGAAGTGGAATAAACTGTGCAGTGAGTAAAACTGTAGACTTATAAATACGTGGTTAACAAATGTATAAAGAGTATAATGTGCAAGCAGGTTTATAATAGGCTGTTACACAGTAACAACGAGAACAGAAAGTGCAGTGCAATGTCAGTATGTATCGATGGTCACGTGATGTTAAGTGACTGAGTTCAGGAGTCTGATGGCCTGGGGGAAGAAGCTCCTCCTGAGTCTCTCAGTTTTGGCCATCAGGCTTCGGAAGCGCTTACCAGATGGCAGCAGCGTGAAATGAGGGTTTGCAGGGTGATTAGAGTCCTTGATGATCTTAGTAGCTCTACCTTTGCAGCGTTTGGTGTAGACGTCCTGCAGAGACGGGAGAGCTGACCCTGAGATACGCTCGGATAAGCGCACGACTCTTTGCAGGGCTTTGAGGTCATGACTGGTGCTGTTCCCATACCACGCTGTGATATGTACCTTTAAGGTACTGATACGCTCTCTTAAAGCACTGATGTGAACCTTTAAGGTACTAATACGTTCTCTTAAAGTACTGATGTGTACCTTTAAGGTACTAATACGCTCTCTTAAAGCACTGATGTGTACCTTTAAGGTACTAATACGCTCTCTTAAAGTACTGATGTGTACCTTTAAGGTACTAATACGCTCTCTTAAAGTACTGATGTGTACCTTTAAGGTACTAATACGTACTCTTAAAGCACTGATGTGTACCTTTAAGGTACTAATACGCACTCTTAAAGCACTGATATGCACCTTTTAAGGTACTAATATGTACCATTTAGGGGTGAGTAAGGTACACAGATGTACCTTTTCACTGTTGTACCTTAGGGTACCGCCCCAGTGACAGCACTGTACCTTTTTTCAGAGAGTGTATGGCTCACATGATGACAAAAATACTTTTTTTTTTGGTGGCATTGGCCAATTTCCTGACACAATAACTAAGTTTTGAAGCATGAATGAAATGTTTTTTGGGTGAGTAACTACATTTTGCAGACATGCTTCTGATGGTCCAGCAAACAGTTGTGACAAAGCGATGGAGAAAAACTGTAAAGTATGGGTACAGTGCCAGCATTTTACATATTTAAGTTGTGCTTAAGTGAAAGAAAAATGTTTATATTTAATTTAATTAACTTCATGAGGATATATTGCCCTATAAAAGTACAGTACTTAAGTAAAAATACTCAAAATAATATTTAAGTATTGTTATTAAGTGAAATTATTTTAGGACACAGACTATAGTTACTATAGTTTTACTTATCTTTGTGTCCAGTAAGGTATGAAAAAATGTGGCATCTTGACCAAATAATGTGTTTTCTATACATACTGTTATAAAATTGGGTAACACTTTATTTTACAGTGTCCTTGTTACGTATGTTACATGTACTTACCACACAGTAAAGTATGCATAATTACATGCAACTAATCCTAAACCAAACCCTAACCCTATAGTAAATACATGCAGTTAATTATTATTACTCAGTGCTTAAATATATAATTACACAGTAACAATGACACCTGTGTAACTTAAAATTACATACTGTAAAACTATAAACTTTAAAGTTTCCAAAAACTTAATACAAATAATCAAACTTAGTTTACACAGTCTTCCCTAACGTCATCGTTAGAAATAAGAGAAATTATCTACTCTAGTACAGCACGTGTCCTCCTTTAATATCACAGTTGTGCTGCGCCTCCTGTTGGTTTGATAAAGAAAGGATCTAATTAATATTCATGAGTGTACCCGCGAGCACCAATAGGCGGCGCTGTGATTCCTCACTGTTCGTCAAGCGCTCGGAGATCATCAGGCGAAGAAGAAAACAACGTGAGAGCCATGCCGAAATCCAAGAGAGACAAGAAAGGTATTCGTTTAATGTTTTAGTGTGTTTTATCACTTCCTTTTATTCAACTTTACACGCCATACATTCAAATCAGTTCGTGGTGTGGTTAAAGAGAGAAACGTATTTACATTATAATTGGCACGGTGCTAAAATGTAATCATGTTTGTTACTATTTGCTCATATACTTCACGTGGTTAAACATTTTACTGTCATTTATTGAGGTTATTATAGAATGTGTTAATGATACTATCGCTAATAATGGCTTTATTTGAACAGTTTCTTTGACCAAAACAACCAAGAAGGGCTTGGAATCCAAACAAAACTTGATTGAAGAGGTTAGTTTGACTTTTCATTGCTCGTTTGGTGATGCTACTAACCCTACAAGCATGTACTATGGTAATACCATGGGAATGACTGCAGCATTGGAGCTGATATGAACAAAGCCACGTGATCATGTCATCTATCATGTTCTTGAGATGCTTCATATTCAATGGAAAGAGGCACACTCATTCGTCTAGTTTTGATGAGTGTTATAGCTTTATGATTGATTAAAATGTTCTTCTTTATCAGCTGCGGAAATGTGCAGACATCTACAGATACGTGTTTGTGTTCTCAATAGAGAACATGAGAAACAACAAACTGAAAGACATCAGGACGGCCTGGAAACACAGCCGGTACACACACACACTCTCGCATGCACACTCGTTTGTTTCACTGTGTTGGTGAGGCTTCCATTATACACACACACTTACAGTCACATACTCTCACACACATCATACACAGTCGCTCACACACACACACACACACACACACACACACACACACACACACACACACACACATACTCACACACACACACACACACACACACACACACACACACACACACACACTTACAGTCACATACTCTCACACACACTCATCACACACATCATACACAATCGATCACACACACACACAATCGCCCACACACACACACACACACTTACAGTCACACACACTCATCACACACATCATACACAATCGCTCGCACACACACACACAATCACACACACACACTTACAGTCACGTACTCTCACACATTTATCACACACATCATACACAATCACACTCACTAACTCACACGCACACACACTTACAGTCACGTACTCTCACACACACTCATCACACACATCATACACAATCACACTCACTCACACACACACACACAGTCACGTACTCACTCACACACACACACACTCACATACACGCACACACACACACACACACACACTTACAGTCACGTACTCTCACACACACTCATCACAGACATCATACACAATCACACTCACTCACACGCACACACAGTCACGTACTCTCACACACACAATCGCTCACACACACACACACTAACAGACACGTACTCATCACACACATCATACACAATCACACTCACTCACATACACGCAGTCTCTCACACTCACATACACACACACACAATCGCTCACACACTCTTATTTACACTGTCACACATCATACACTCTTACTTACACACACATCATACACACTCTTACTTAAACACATGCACTCTTACACGCGCACACACACACTCACATACCCATACTCTCACACACACACTTACAGTCACGTACTCTCTCACACACACAATCACCCATCACACACACACTCACATCTCGCACAAAAAACACTAGATAGTTTTTTAACTAGTAAGGACCAGTAAAATGTCCTCACTAGTTGGTTGTCATAATATTTCACTATGTATGTGAGGATATTTGACCCTCACAAAGTATATCTAACACACACACACTTCATGCTGCTGCTGGTTTACCGATTTATGCTTTATTTCAAAGAGATTAAGGTTGAATGTGGGTTTTGTGTTTCAGGTTCTTCTTCGGTAAGAACAAAGTCATGATGATTGCGCTGGGTAAAGGACCGACTGACGAATACAAAGATAACCTGCATAAAGTATGTCAGTGCATATCAACCATGATTTAATTGCTACATGATGAATGTTTACACACATTTTATGAATTTTATTAACTACACTGGCTAATATATTTAACTGATTGAATGTTCTGGTTGGTTTTACAGCTGAGCAGGTTTCTCAGAGGTGAAGTCGGCGTTTTGTTCACTAACAAAACCAAAGACGAGGTGCAAGAGTAAGTAATGAACTTCAGACACCAGTTAATATGATGATCTTAAATGAAACTCAGTGTTTTGTCATAATTTAATAGACTTGTGCATGAATGTAAAACCTGATGGACTGATATACTGACAATAATGATGTCTATCAATAACATTTCACGCTTGGTTGTTCCTCCTTTCCAATATCTACCAACATCCTTCATAATAATCAGCTGATCAATGAATCCTAATGAAATCTAATGTTGTATTCTTTTAATAACAAATGTGTTTTTCTTGCATACAGATATTTCAGTAACTTTAAAGAGATGGATTACGCTCGAGCGGGAAACGTAGCGACCATGGCCGTGACGCTGGATGAGGGTCCGCTGGAGCAGTTTCCACACTCAATGGAGCCTCAGCTCAGACAGCTGGGCCTCCCCACCGCTCTGAAGAAAGGTAAACCATTCCTTAACATCAGGACTAGTGTGTATATATTAGGGGTGTAACGGTACACTAAACTGACGGTTCGGTACGTACCTCAGTTTTGAAGTCATGGTTCGGTACAGCAGTTTTACAAAATGTAAACAGTGTTGTAAGGCCTGCTAAAATCGTTCCAATGAGGGTAACGATCCGCGGTCGAAGGTCGCTGCGCGTTCGGTGTTTTCAGCTGGGCAAAAGGATTTAATTCCATTTCCTCTTTATCGGACTCAACTTCATCATAATTTCGAATTTAGGTTAAAATGCCAATTGGTTATTTGGTCATTTATATTTAATAGTTATTTAATTATTCTGTTTAATCCTTTGTTGAAATTATACCCGTTCATAATCTACTAGAGATGGTTAATAATTCCAGAGTAAATCAGAATAGATCAGTTTATTAACAGTCAGGTAAATGTATAACGGCGACTACATAATCAATTCAAAGATAGTCCATGCATAACGTCAAATACTCTGAAGAATGAAATATGGATACCTGACTTCTTAAAATTACATAACGCTGAGCGTCTATAGGAGACACTCAGCGTTATGGGCTGACCGATATAAGAGTTCAAGCCCTGACCCTTTCTGAAACATCTCCTTAAATATCAGACCAAGATGTAAACCTCTTTCAAATGTAAACGTGTTAACAATGGGAATTTAAATTGAATCCCTCTCCCATATGTCTGTATTGTTAGAAGACCAAATGACCGACAGCCACAGCCACTGTATTTAGCAAAATGTCTCTAAACTTCTTGAAACCTTTATTATATTCTTGTTTACTTCAGTGGGGATGAGATCTTTTTACCAATCGCAGTGAGACATTTCAAACGATATCAAACTGTAAAAAAATGTATAATATTGTATTATGAGAATTCACATTAGACCATATACACTCACCTAAAGGATTATTAGGAACACCTGTTCAATGTCTCATGAATGCAATTATCTAATCAACCAATCACATGGCAGTTGCTTCAATGCATTTAGGGGTGTGGTCCTGGTCAAGACAATCTCCTGAACTCCAAACTGAATGTCAGAATGGGAAAGAAAGGTGATTTAAGCAATTTTGAGCGTGGCATGGTTGTTGGTGCCAGACGGGCCGGTCTGAGTATTTCACAATCTGCTCAGTTACTGGGATTTTCACGCACAACCATTTCTAGGGTTTACAAAGAATGGTGTGAAAAGGGAAAAACATCCAGTATGCGGCAGTCCTGTGGGAGAAAATGCCTTGTTGATGCTAGAGGTCAGAGGAGAATGGGCCGACTGATTCAAGCTGATAGAAGAGCAACTTTGACTGAAATAACCACTCATTACAACCGAGGTATGCAGCAAAGCATTTGTGAAGCCACAACACGCACAACCTTGAGGCGGATGGGCTACAACAGCAGAAGACCCCACCGGGTACCACTCATCTCCACTACAAATAGGAAAAAGAGGCTACAATTTGCACAAGCTCACCAAAATTGGACAGTTGAAGACTGGAAAAATGTTGCCTGGTCTGATGAGTCTTGATTTCTGTTGAGACATTCAGATGGTAGAGTCAGAATTTGGCGTAAACAGAATGAGAACATGGATCCATCATGCCTTGTTACCACTGTGCAGGCTGGTGGTGGTGGTGTAATGGTGTGGGGGATGTTTTCTTGGCACACTTTAGGCCCCTTAGTGCCAATTGGGCATCGTTTAAATGCCACGGCCTACCTGAACATTGTTTCTGACCATGTCCATCCCTTTATGACCATCATGTACCCATTCTCTGATGGCTACTTCCAGCAGGATAATGCACCATGTCACAAAGCTCCAATCATTTCAAATTGGTTTCTTGAACATGACAATGAGTTCACTGTACTAAAATGGCCCCCACAGTCACCAGATCTCAACCCAATAGAGCATCTTTGGGATGTGGTGGAGCAGGAGCCGTGCCCTGGATGTGCATCCCACAAATCTCCATCAACTGCAAGATGCTATCCTATCAATATGGGCCAACATTTCTAAAGAATGCTTTCAGCACCTTGTTGAATCAATGCCACGTAGAATTAAGGCAGTTCTGAAGGCGAAAGGGGGTCAAACACAGGATTAGTATGGTGTTCCTAATAATCCTTTAGGTGAGTGTAGATTTTGATGGTGAAAATCTACACTCACCTAAAGGATGGTGATTTTTGATGAGTAGGAATGGAGGAAGAGGCAGTGAAAAAGGCATGTAACGTGACGTCGTCTCCGATGGGGATGCTAAATGAATGAGTTCAGATGGTGTTTAGATGCTAATTTCCTTTATTTTCTCAGATAGTTTGTTCCTGACATTCTGGCATTATGCAGGTTTTCCTAGTCTTACAGTGGTTTACTGAAAAAATTGTGTCTGTCCTTAAATTAATTCAATTAACACTAAAAGTTTCTTAAAGATAATGTTGTAAACTATAGGGAGCCCTTACTCGCACATTCCTATAATATTAAAGGTTAACAACAGAGCCCAAACTATTAGCCTAAATTCATTCCCATTTATTTTTAGATATATTAATCAACACTCAAATAACACATTGTATGCAAACATGTAAACTTCACAAGGCAGTTTTTGCATTGACTTCTAAATCTAATGATAAAATGATGTTTTACTCCAGTTCGTTGTTGAAATATAATCATTTATACACACTGGCTGTCATTTCCATAACAGATTTATTTAAAATACATTAAATCAAGATATTAGGTTAATAGATAACAGGTTAAATACAGATTAAATACAATATAATATAACTAACAGCTGTGGACACCGAATGATTTCTGAGGTAATTGTTCTCAAGCTGTTTTATTACTGTGTTTCCACCGTTGAAACACTGAGCGACTACACAACATATGATACGTTTCACTAAGATGTAATGTATTCTCAACATCCCTTAAGATATGAATTCATGTTTCATCTTTAGAGATGATCGCGTTCACTCAATCCGCCACGTCACATTAAAGAGCAGCAAAACTGCATTTATCATTTTAATTTTGTGATAAAATGGACAGAATACTTAATATGTTCATGTGGGAACTCAAGACTTGCGTAAAACAAGCCGACTGTTAATGATTGCATTCACATGTGCACCGTAGCGGAAGTCCTGTACCGAAACAGTTTGGTACGAATAGGTGTACCGTTATACCCCTGGTATATATGCAGGGCTTGACGTTAATGCCGCAATATATACTTTTTTCAGTTGTAGTCTTTTAAGTCCAATGTAGTATTGTCAAAAATAAGATAAATTTTGTTGATTAGAGAATACTCAATGCCACGAAACAATATCTGTCTATCTTTCTTTCTGATCTCAGAATGTCTGTCTATCTCTCTCTCTCTCTCTCTCTCTGTGTCTGTCTCTCTCTCTCTCTCTCTCTGTGTCTCTCTCTCTCTCTCTCTCTGTGTCTCTCTCTCTCTCTGTGTCTCTCTCTCTCTCTGTCTCTCTCTCTGTCTCTCTCTCTCTCTCTCTCTCTCTCTGTGTCTCTCTCTCTCTCTCTCTCTCTCTCTCTCTCTCTGTCTCTCTCTCTCTCTCTCTCTCTCTCTCTCTCTCTCTCTCTCTCTCTCTCTCTCTCTCTCTCTCTCTCTCTCTCTCTCTCTCTCTCTCTCTCTCTCTCTCTCTCTCTCTCTCTCTCTCTCTCTCTCTCTCTCTCTCTCTCTCTCTCTCTCTCTCTCTGTGTCTCTCTCTCTCGCAAAAAATAGTGTGCACTAACATAATATGAATCCATCTGCAGGTGTGGTGACACTGATAAAGGATTTTGAAGTGTGTAAAGACGGAGACACACTCACACCCGAACAGGCTCGAGTTCTGGTGAGTTTGTATCACTAATACACTGATAAACAGCCTATACTTAAAGGTACACTATGTAACTTTTTTTTTGCTCAGCATTAACAAAATTTGAGTCAATACATCATCAATCCTTATTCCAAAATGTGTTTTGTCTTACCCTGATCCACTATGGTAAGCCTATTATAAGAGTTATAAGAGTTTTCACAGGGAATTGCGTACATGCGTACATTGCTCCTGCTTTGTGTGTCTGGTGTGAGTGTCAGAAGTTAGTTGAGAGTGTGCGCCTGGTGTGTGCGCGCCTGGTGTGTGAGAGTGGCAGAAGGTGTGTGTGAGTGTGTGTGTGTGTGTGTGTGTGTGTGTGTGTAGCAGGGGTTAGTTGAGTGTGTGTGTGTGTGTAGCAGGGGTTAGTTGAGTGTGTGTGTAGCAGGGGTTAGTTGAGTGTGTGTGTGTGAGTGAGAGAGTGTCAGAGGTTAGTTGAGTGTGCGTGTGTGTGTAGGAGGGGTTAGTTAGTTGAGTGTATGTGTGTGAGAGTGTCAGAGGTTAGTTGAGTGAACTTGTAGGCCCAAGAGGACGCTTGACTAACATGTAATGCAACCAATCACAGTTTGTTTTGTTCTGCGTCATGTTTAGGGGCGTGAAAATGTAAAGTTAGTGTCCCTGCAATTACAGACCGGCGTCGTGCATCTATAAATGATTCATTCAACAACGTCGTGCAAGTTTAATGCAACAATGGAGCCGCAAGCTTCAGATACTTTGAAAATCCAGTGTTTAGTTGATCCTGGTAAGCGCTCATTGTCACAGTTGTAGATACAACGGCGTTGTTCTTCCGTTTGGTGTTACAGCATTTGTTTTCAGGCGGATCGTTAAAGAACGCAACACACGTCTCGCGGACATCCTGTAGAATTCAACCAATCAGATGACGACTCCGAAACTCCTGAAGTGTTCGAGTTAAGCGTGTCTCATGCATCAGATGTTCAGCCAACAGTCCGTGGGCTATTGAGACTGTTTAACTTCTAGAAAACAGGACGAAAAGACTAAATAAAAACTTGTCAATTTTTAAATGTATTACTTGATGTACGGTTTATTCACAAACTTCACATCTCTTTATTTGGATTAAAATGCATTTTGAAAAGCAATTTTTTCATGTCATTATGAAAGCTTGTTTGTGTCACGGAAAAAAAAATACAAAGGGTAATCTTGAAGTAAATGAAAGGAAAAAGGTCTGAATTGTGAGAATAAAAAGGTGCTTCCATAATGTCATAAATTAATTGGGATCTTTAAAGGGATTCAATCTTGAATTCTTAACAACATTATTCTAAAACTATATATTTTTGTCCTTTCAAATCAGAAACTCTTTGGAATCGAGATGGCGGAATTCAAATTGTCGATTAAGTGCATGTGGAATTCTGAATCCGGGGATTTTGAGAAGCTAACGGACGGTGACGATGATGAGACCAGGAAAGAGGAAGACTCTGAGGAAGGAGAAGGGAGCGAATAAAACATGGACTCGGGCAATGGACTTTTGCTTTGAACATTTGTTTGTGTTGATCCAACATAAACCAGTAAAATGTTTTGAGTGTTCTTTCAGTCAGCTGCCAGTCACCGTCTGCAATGTTCAATGCACACATACAAGGTTCTGTATGACTGTACCGAACAGAGACTGAGGCAAACGTCATCTGTGCTATTCTTACTGTTAAATATAAGTTATTATAGCAATTTTTTGGCAAGAAGAAAACAAAACGCAGTGCTCCATCAAGATGCCATTCATTTTATTGCATTCTCATGTAAACGTGGGGAAAATGTAATACATTAAGTGTTGGTGAGCTCAGAAATATGTTTGATTTTATCATTGTGTTTATTAGGAAGCTGAAGGCTGGCCCAACTCAATTTATCACTGTCACTCGATCATAGAAAAATAAATCAATCTCTTCTGTATTAGTTCTTATAAATCAGGCTTCATCATATCATTTATTTCTCTAATTGTCATGTTTAGCGGAAATAGTTGGGACACTCGTGGGCCACTAAATCCCAGGCGTGTTTAAAAGCATCCACGACTTCCTGTTTGAGTGGACCTTCTTCTGCTGCCGTCAGGTTCTCACGCAGCTGCTCCATGGTGGACATCCCGATAATGACCCCGTCACCCTGATCCCCCTGTAAACACATCAAATATCTCTATTTTAGTTCCACTGCGAGTTGAGTAAACTTAAGAAATCGAGTTTACATTTGCTCTGGTCACGATACTAGTCAAATTACATTTATGATGTTACTGCTCTGAATATTGCAAATCTCATATTTTAGGCAAAGGGTACAATCTTAAATTAATGCATTATGATGACAGATTACAGGTTTACAAAGTATCAAAATGTGCATTATATGGTTTCATGTTGTGTCCCACCTTCAGATGAGAGTGATGATACATCCAACGAATAGCAGCTGATGTGAGGGTGGGTTTCTCTGAGCCGTACGCGGTTTCCAGAGCCTTCTGTATGCCGTCTATGCCTTGGAAGTTACTCTCCTTCCAGTATCTGAAATGCACATCATGCAACACATACGTAACATTGATCGCATTTAATAATAATAAAATCTTTATGCCCACCTAACTAGATCTAGAGATTGAGCTCACAAAGGATTGAAAAAAAATTAAATCACTGATGTGAGTGTCATACTCAGTGAATTATGATATTAATGCACCTGTCCCTGTAAGCACCAGCCCAACTGTTCCCAAAGAATCGACCCACGGGCTGAGCGGCGTCTTTATCTTCATAGTGATATTTCCCCGTGAGGAGCCCACCTGTGAGAGGAGCAGATGCAAAAATGCATTATAAGACATGCAACCTGTGAAGAAAATGCATAAAAGTCAAGTGATATTTTGCTTGATTTTACTTGAGGTCCGTATATTTTTTTGTTTTGCATCATTTCCAATCAAACAAATGTTCAAATTATGCAAAAAAAAAAGATGCAAAAACCATAAAATGTTGGCTAAGAAATGAGCAAACGAGTAGAGTTGATCTCATATCTCATTCCAAAAATGTTTAAAATGTCATTTATATTACAGAATAAATGGTGAGTTTAGAGATAGAAATTACATTTGTGGGTTAAAAAAGGTGAATAAATGGATGGGTGAATAGATGGTGGATGGATGGATGGATGGATGGATGAACAGATAGATGGTGGATGGATGGATGGATGAACAGATAGATGGTGGGTGGATGGATGAATAGATGGATGGATGAATAGATAGATGGTGGGTGGATGGATGAATAGATAGATGGTGGATGGATGGATGGATGAACAGATAGATGGTGGGTGGATGGATGAATAGATGGATGGATGAATAGATAGATGGTGGGTGGATGGATGAATAGATAGATGGTGGGTGGATGATGAATAGATAGATGGTGGGTGGATGGATGAATAGATAGATGGTGGGTGGATGGATGGATGGCTAGATGATGGATAGATA
>CM031953.1:26197372-26222372 GCA_018749465.1 Paracanthobrama guichenoti
ACTCAATAACTCAATACTAGTAGCCTACTTAATTTAAGATCTTAAATTAATTTTATACTAGTCCTTATATATAGATAAAAATCCATCCATCTTTATATCCACTTACTTGATATACAGTGGGAATCACCCAGTTATTGTGTTTGCAGATGCTGCAGATTTCTGCCACTTCCCATGATGCATAGTTTGATAAGCCCAGCTCCTTGAATTTGCCCTGAACATCAACAAACAGCTTAGTTTAGTAAAGCAAGGCTTCTGCTTAAGTGATGTTGAGTTGTGTCACTCTGAAGGATTTTGAAACTGAGGCCAATAACTCGCCTGATTGTCAGACATTCATCAAAGTGCACGTCTGCCGGGCAAAGTCTAGAGCTCTTTAGTGCTAATGTAAACGCCTCTGTGTCTCCTGACCTGCTTATGGAGCTGATCACAGGCCTGTAGTGTGTGTTGAACAGGGTTCTGGTGGTCCGGCGCGTGCAGGTAAAAGATGTCCACACACTGTGTGCGCAGCCTCTTCAGGGACGTGTCCAGCTGATTCTGCACACTTTCTGGTTTGAGTGTTTTTCCCTCCCAGGGGTTTGCTTTGGTCGCGATCCGAACTGATAAACACATTGAACATGATTAAAAATGTACTCCCCTTTTAGACTTTAATGCGTTTATGCAGGAATAATTATTCAGGCATGAGTGAAAATATAATTTCATTTATTATTATTATTATTAAGTACCTTATTTTGCATTGTTTCTTGTAATTTTTGTTGCTGTTTGACATGCATGCTTTAATAGTATTTGTCATTGAATTAAAATAATAATAATACAGATAAAATATAATAATAAATAATTAAAATAATTTAATGATAATGATAATAATACATAAAATAAATAAAATAATAAATCAATAACAAATATTAAACATTAATAACATTATAATTAAATATTTGATAATTAAAATAAACAAATTAAAATAATAATAAATTATTTTTGGTCATTCAAGTATTCGAAAAACTACTTATTGTAAGAAATAATAATATATATATATATATTCTCATTCTATATATATATATATATATATATGAGAATGAGAATATATAAAAATAAAAAAATTGGGAGTGTCCTAACAATTTTTTGGACTTGAACTTAAATATGATTTACAAATAAAAGTTTAATTTTCTAGAAGCTGATGCAATTTAATTTTTCTTTTTCCATTTGATGTTCATACAGCTCTTGTATTTTTATTTAATTTGATTATCATTGCTCGTTATTATATTCATAAAGTTAAATGAAATCAAAAAGTGCCAATTTTGGAACAATGTAAGATTGACTGGCTATTAAAACATTTGAAAACAATATCGAAAAGTAAAAATGTAAAAGCAATACTAACTAAACAGCTGTTTATCATGCACAGTATTTCAGTATTTTTCTGTTCATATTTTCTTTTTTAATCACACACACACACACACACACACACACACACACACACACACACACACACACACACACACACACACACACACAATACGTTTGGTTCTAAAAAAAAAACAAAACCTCTTGAGCTTGCAAATACACGTCACGTGCAGTGTCATGTGACCTACCCAGCACCAGTACACTCACGCACGCTGTTAAGGGAGATGTACCTGTTTTAGGAAGTTGCATGTCTCCTATGATGGTCTCCGCCTGTCCATCATTGTACATGTATGCAGTGTCCAGCTCATCGTGTCCGCGTCCTAAGAACAGCTGCACGAGCTGCGCACTCATTTGCGCGTCTGCGCGTCCACCAAACGCCATGGATCCCAGCAGAGTCACGGGGAGTTTGGAATGGGACATGGTGCGGAGTTGGATAAAATGTAATGTCTGTTTTTGAATAGTTCGAATGCTGTGGCTTCTTATGGAAGCAAAGTGCATCATAGTGAATTTCCTGTGGTGTAGGTAGTACTACCAGGGCGAAGGACGCGGGTGCACTGAGGGACCGTGAGGAAAGTGCCCAACATGTGCCTAAACGCAGAGGAACGCATGCCATTGGTCAACAATAGGAGGTGGACATTTGAAAGTTCAATGTTCATTTGCATCGTCCCTTTGGTCAAAATAACGTTTTGCAAAATATCACACTATTCTTTTAAGCACATGAAAGTCCCATTGTAACCTGAAGATGTCAGCACAATACAAATCAATGGAAATCGAATCACATTTAGTCAGCATCAACTTTATATGATCGTATAAGGAAAATTATATATTGTGTTGTAACTAGTTTTGCACTAGGCCACTTAAAGGCACAATATGTAAGATTTTTGGATTAAAATATCCAAAAACCACTAGAACAGTGTTATATATTTTGTTGACTTGTGTACTTGCATTATCCCAAATGTTTCCAAGAATGTTTAAATCCACAGAAATAAGCAATTTTAACCAGCCAGTGACGTCATGGGTTTCCCTCGATTTCCTCTGTTTTATTTTGTAGAAACCATGGAAACGCCAGAGAACAACTGTTTGGATACATTCATCGACAGAAGACTAATTATTGTACAGTAATAGTGTTGTTAATATACCGACCGCGTTACTGTAACAGCGCTGTTGAGCCGTAATCGTAAACACCTCGACACGTCGACTGGCCATTGTGCTCACGCGCTCATCGGATGCGTCTGTGATTGGCTACAATGACCAACGCACGGGAGCATTTGAAAGTGTTTTGAAAGCGTGAGCGTTTGAAAGCACAAGCAGGCATTGAAAAGCGTCACATTTTTAAAATTTCAGTACCGGTACTTTTGACAACACTATACAGTAATACAGCATTTTCTCCAGCATACAATATGTTTTAAAATTAATTGCATGCCATTTAGCTACACAAGCCATCCAGCATTTATTAATATGATATTCTAATATGGATCTAGCTTACTGCAGTGTGTCTCATAGCAGCCACGGAGCAAACGCACAAAGTAACGTTATAACATCATTTTCAACACACTCAAATGTGTGTAATATGATAAAACAGCGCTGTATTACCCCACATCCGTTTGACCGGAAGAACCCGGAGGCACTCGTCTGTGGCAGAATAAAAGCTCTGCTCCTCGTTCAGCTCCCACAGCACTCAGCCCTTAGCCTAGAAATCTAGACGCTCCCTAGCGGCAGCAAATATAATTTGCAGCCAGGGCGTCTAGCAACTCTCGGTTGGCTTGCGAGCTGGAAAAACCAAACTCTAGTCAGGCCAATCACATTGTGTATAGAGTCGGTGGGCGGGCTTAACATAATGACCGCAGAGTTGCCGAGGTTCCGCGTGCTACTTGAAAACAAAGAAGCTGGCGAACAGCCGCGACTCTGGAAGACTTGAAGCTTTTCTTTGAGAAAAGAACAAAGCACAGCACTGAAGTCATTCTTAAGGAAGGAAGATGTGTTCGGAGTTTTGCTGACCGGATACGGTAAAAATTTAATCTATCAACTAGCTCCGCTTCACCTTCTTCGTTGCTCTGGTTGGTTGTAGCGCTATCCTATTGTGTGCAGAGGGAATTTGAAAGACAACACGCCCCCCGGATTGAGCCCTGCCAACAGTGTGTTCCCAGACCCAACATCTTGATGTCTGTCTGGCTTGTCAGGCTACTCCGCCCTGCTCTGCTTCAAACTACAGTAACGTTAATAATCTCATCCATGAACATGATTTCTGCCCGAGTCCCATCTCAATTCTTTTCCACCGGCTGTGAGGTGAAGACGACAACTCCCATGATTCCGCGCTTCAGTCTTGGCTTCATCAAGCTACGCCTTTGTTTTGAATAGGCGACCTCTAGCGGCGAAAACACAGTGCATAGTGCGTCTTTAACAGTAGCATTATTTCATTTGAACAGTCCTGTTGTGCAGTGATTCTCCACCATGGGGCCTCTGCAAACTTTATAGTCATTCATTTTACTGGAGTACTGGATTTTTCATGAAGTGTGACAGTTGTGTGAGAAATGTTATGGAAAAACTCCCTAGTAGATTTATTTAGCAATTTAAGACTGTAATATAAGGATACATTATGCAGATGTAGCTCTTTCTTGACATTCCAGGAATGTTAATGTTTTGTTCCACAGCATTTAAGTATTTATCCCACTTTTAATGAATTCTGTTAAACATTCCCTCTTAATATTCCTGGAGTGACACCGCCACATGTCTTCAAAATACCAGCAGATGTTTTTATAGGTGTTTTAGTGTGCAAAGCACATTCTGATTATGGCAGAGGTGTTGAACCCTGGTTGGCATTGACCCCTAGAGGAGGATCAGTGCTGCTAGGGAATGTGGTCCGGGTTCTGTAGCCCCAGATTCCCTGATCCCAGCGCTGACCTCTGGAACCTGCCCCCACGTCTGTGACCCATCATCCTCTGCTCTCAGCTGTGGCTCAGCGACCCCTCAGCACTCCCGTCCCGTAAGAGACTTCAACTTCTAATGTCACATGGGGAACGTTCTGTTTCAATGTAGATAAATATATAAAGTGGCATCCAAAAAGATTCATCTGGAAATTATTAGGCTGATAATATTACAAATATTGTCAGCAGTATTGTCAGCAACAAATATTATATTATTACATTATAGTAATTTATATATATATATAGGGTTTAATATGGAGTTGGCCCACCCTTTGCAGCTATAACAGCTTCAACTCTTCTGGGAAGGCTTTTCACAAGGTTTAGGAGTTTCTGGGAATTTTTGACCATTCTTCTAGAAGTGCATTTGTGAGGTCAGGCACTGATGTTGGACGAGAAGGCCTGGCTCGCAGTCTCCGCTCTAATTCATCCCAAAGGTGTTCTATCGGTTTGAGGTCAGGACTCTGTGCAGGCCAGTCAAGTTCCTCCACACCAAACCCGCTCATCCATGTCTTTATGGACCGACGCTTTGTGCACTGGTGCGCAGTCATGCTGGAACAGGAAGTGGCCATCCCCAAACTGTTCTTTTTCAAAAGTTGAGAGCATGAAATTATCCAAAATGTCTTGGTATGCTGAAGCATTAAGAGTTCCTTTCACTGGAACTAAGGGGCCAAGCCCAACCCCTGAAAAACAACCCTACACCATAATCCCCCCTCCACCAAACTTTACACTTGGCACAATGCAGTCAGGCAAGTCCCATTCTCCTGGCAACCGCCAAATCCAGACTCGTCCATGGGATTGCCAGACAGAGTAGCGTGATTGGTCACTTCAGAGAACACGTCTCCACTGCTCTAGAGTCCAGTGGCGGCGTGCTTTACCCCACTGCATCCCACGCTTTGCATTGCTCTTGGTGATGTAAGGCTTGGATGAGTTGCTCGGCCACGGAAACCCATTCCATGAAGCTCTCTACGCACTGCTCTTGAGCTCATTTGAAGGCCACAGAAGTTTGGAGGTCTGGAGCTATTGACTCTGCAGAAAGTTTGTGACTTGCGCACTGTGACCCTCAGCATGCGCTGACCCCGCTCTGTGATTTTACGTGGCCTATCACTTCGTGGCTGAGTTGCTGTTGTTCCCAATTGCTTCCACTTTGTTATAATCCCACTAACAGTTGAGCGTGGAATATTTAGTAGTGAGGAAATTTCAGGAACGGACTTATTGCACAGGTGGCAACCTATCACGGTACCACGCTTGAGTTCACTGAGCTCCTGAGAGCGACCCATTCTTTCACAAATGTGTGTAGAAGCATCTGCATGCCTAGTGCTTGATTTACACACCTGTGGCCATGAAGTGATTGAACACCTGAACTCAGTGATTTGGAGACATGTCCCAATACTTTTGGCAATATAGTGTATAAAAAACTTGGGCACATTGCTATTTTTAATGTTTGTGAAATAAGTCTCTTCAAGCCTGCATTTATTTGATCAAAAATACAGAAAAAATAGTAATATTGTGAAATATTATTACAATTTAAAATATTTGTATTCATTTATTTATTTTAATATTCTTTAAATATTATCTATTTCTGTGATGCAAAGCTGAATTTTCATCATTTTCAATGTTCAATGTCAATCAATTGCTGGTACATTAGAAGGTGTTTGGCTGTTCCTCAATGGTGTAAACATTACAAAGTGACCTTCATTTGACTCTGAAATCAGTCTAATAGAGTGCTTCTCTTTGAATTAGGCACTTTGAAGTGACGCAGTAAATCAAGCTGAAGTAACGAGCATCCTGAAGGAGGTCAGTCAGCTCTTTAGCTGCTTTAGGTTGTTCCTGAATTTGTCTGGTTCCTCTCAAAGGACGTTCCCTTCACTGCTCCTACAGGAAGACAGCGTGTCCTGAGGGCATGTGGATCTGAGAGTCTTTTTCCCTCTTTCATCTGCTGCTGCGCTTTCGGTCCACTCCCGAGCGCGGATTAATATGGACTCAGATTAGTTTGTTTTAACATTTGAAGTGTGTTATTTAGGTGCAGGACTCAGGATGGATACGTTATTTTATTCGTTAATCATTCTAATTCATGGAATTAATGCAGCATCCCGTTCTGGAAAAGACCTGCTGCCGCACATGTGAGTAACTGTTTTGGGTTAGACCTTTTGCGCGCGTTTATAGATGATTATTATATACTACTGCTTTAACTTTGACTACTGTATTTAATGAACGAATATTCGTGCTTATATTACATCACAAGTTATTGTAATTAAAACAAATGTTTATGCAAATTGGAGACGCGTATTACGCGTATTAATTAAACACGTGAGACACTGGTTGAGTGTCAATCCAGACAACAGGGAACGTTCTCAGAACTTTGGCCAGTAACGTTCTTTAAGTAACATAAATAGAACCTTCGGTTAAAGTTGCCTGGTCAACGTTCTATAATAACAAAAACGGAATTTATGCATGTGTACATGGAACGTAATGTTTCAGAGAACATTAAAATGTAACGTTTACCAAATGGAACGTTCCGATTGTTCAGAGAACATGTTTTCATAACTTAATTCAATCATAGGAAAACGTTCTAGAACATCTTTTTTGTTAGATGGGAAAACCTATTAAGCTGCCTACCAAGACAGCAAAGGCTAATTTGACTCTTTGAGTCTATTATGCCCAAACATGCTGTCTATTTAGGCAGCTTATAGTTTTTGATGCACATGAGCTGGTTCGCATGCATTTAAAATGCAGCGTCCAGCTTTTTAGTGTCAGTTTAGTGCAGTTATCTCCCTTTAATTGCAACATGCATTAATATGAGTGATTAAAAAAGCAACAACAAAAAAACAGACAAAGCACTGTAACAAAATCTAGTGCTAATAATCACAGACATGAAAATAATCGCCTGGGGGTTCAACTGTGAGTCTGTGTTTGAGGATAAAGAACATTTTTACTGAGTGACTAATATATCAGTCTGGGAACATAAGATGTAAATCATGTCATCTGTTAGTGCAGAGATGATTAAAATGATTTATTGGCATTTTCTTATGATTTTAATCATCACTATTGCTCAATTTGACATGGTGTGTCTAAGTAATTGACAGTCTAACAACTTGTTCCCCTGTCAAATTCATTACAGTTTATTAAAACTGCATGGAAGGTCTATTAGAAATTCCTGCAGGTAAACAGATGTGTGTGTGTTTTATCTCCAGGCCAAATGTGTGTTCTGAGCAGGAGGTGAAGCTTGTGGCCCAGATGCAGCCGTGTGTCCAGGCCTTCACACGGATGGTCAAAGCCTGGAAACAGGGATGCCAGGGACAGTCCTGGTGCATGGGCTACGAGAGGAGGTGGGACTGATTCACACACCAAAAACACTGATTGTACAATCTTTATGTGAACATAAACCTCATGTCTGATCAATCAACTACTGTACCCTTGCTATTTCTGTGGTATATAGCATGCATATTATGCAAGTTTTGCTTACACTTTATTTTAAGGTCTCCATTATAAGAATGAACTCCATGTACTTACTATAGGGTTAGGATTAGGGTGTGGTTTAGGGTTAGTTGCATGTAATTATGCACAATTTATAGTAATTACTGTAGTAACTACATGCAACATGTAAGGAGGATACTGTGAAATAAAGTGTTACCCAAGTTTTCCACATGCATGCCTATTTAGATGACTCTGTACAGCTGGGCGCTGTATCCCACAATGCAATGTGCTCAACTTCGTGTTTCCATTTCTAGTGTGATGAATGAACCACAGCTTTAACCAGAGCTTTAACCACAATCTGTTTTTGATTTTGCTGCAAAGAGTGCATTTTTTAATGCAAAAACTGAATTAAAAATGTGAAATAAGCATTAATGAAACATGCACATGCATGTTTGAAATGTTTATTGTTGCACAGTTTTCGCATACTATTAAAAAATAGTATGTAGTATAAACTTAATGCTGAGCAGTATGCATTTGTTCAAATCCTTTTTCCTTGTTATGCAATAGAAATGGTGATGATGCTTTACCTGTTCCCTTCTGAAGCGTATTTTGTTCGTATCTTTGTTCCCTAATCAGACTCTTTTAAGTGTAAGGTGTAGTTACGCTCTTGATGAAAGCAGCAATTTGAAAGGCATCTCCAGAGGTGACTCGCGCTTTGACAACCCTCTGTACCTCGCACCGGCTCCTTTCCTCCGTATACTTAGCAAGTAAGAGACCCATGCCCTGCAATTAGGCACTATAAACAAAGAGCGCAGGGTTACGATTCTGCAGGACTCTAAACTACAGGGAACGAGAAAGCCTCGCAGAAAGCATCATTAAAGGGTGGATGAGAGATGTTTGTGTTTTCACACATCAGAGCTCTTCCACAAGCATTAGTCATGACCTGATCTCTCTCATTCACTGACTAACCACTAAGACCTTCATTAGCTCACAGAGAGAACGCTGATAAACACTAGAAGTGGCTGATGACAGACTAAAAGAATGTTTAAGGGTCTTAATCTTTACCTGTGTGCTAATTAAAAACCATGCGTAGTCTTATTTTTTTTTACTTTTCTTTTTTAAACGATAGACTGGTTTCTTTCACCATGCATGTATTGTACAAGTACTTTTCTGCTCTTTCATTTAAATTTTTTTGTGCAACTTAAACGATTGCCACTCTGGTTTATCTGTTTAAGTTACATGTTGTGTGCAATCTAAGATATGCATTTTGTTTAAATATTTGTATATATATAATTTTTGCAGTAGGAGAGTGTGTGTGTGTTAGACAATATAAAACAATAAAGATGCTAAAGATTTCTTCTTTTCTCCACAGAACGGCGTACTACACTGCACATAGACAGGTGTATCGACAGGAATACCAGACGGTTTACAAGTGCTGCTCAGGATGGTCACAGCTCAACGGGGAGGCCGGATGCCTGTATCGTAAGTCTCCTTTAAATCCCATGTGATGTAAAATCACAGTATTTACTGAAAAATTAAGCATGTGCCTTTGAATATCAATGAAAGAAATCCATATTTATGAGGATTTTTTAGGCCTTCTTTGGGACAGTGAATCCAGTATGGAAGCTCGTTTCTGCCACAGAATAAAAAATTAAAAAGGTAATTGCCATATTCTTCCATTGCTCCGTGGTCCAGTTCTGATGCTCACGTGCCCACTGTTGGTGCTTTCGGCAGTGGACAGGGGTCAGCATGGGCACCCTGACTGGTCAGCGGCTATGCCGCCCCATACGCAACAAACTGAGATGCTCTGTGTATTCTGACACCTTTCTATCAGAACCAGCATTAACTTCTTGAGCAGTTTGCGCTACAGTAGCTCGTCTGTTTGATTGGACCACACGGGCCAGCCTTCGCTCCCCACGTGCATCAATGAGCCTTGACCCTGTGGCCGGTTCACCACTGTTCCTTCCTTGGAGCACTTTTGATAGATACTGACCACTGCAGACCGGGAACACCCCACAAGAGCTGCAGTTTTGGAGATGCTCTGACCCAGTCGTCTAGCCATCACAATCTGGCCCTTGTCAGACTCACTCAAATCCTTACGCTTGCCCATTTTTCCTGCTTCTAACACATCAGCTTTGAGGTGAAAATGTTCACTTGCTGCCTAATATATCCCGCCCACTAACAGGAGCCGTGATGAAGAGATCATCAGTGTTACTCACTTCACCTGTCATGCCTGATCTGTGTATATCTCGCAATTCTGACTTTATATCATGCAATTGTGAGAAAAAATTTCATAATTGTGAGATAAAAAGTCGCAACTATCTTTTAAAATCTTTTATTCTGTGGTGGAAACCAGCTTCCATAATCCTGAGTATGCAGCTATAGAGATTTTTAAAGTTCGGGTGATCTTGTAGAATAAAAGGTGGAGTCGGTCATAGCGATTTAGTGTTTTAGGCCCCAGGAAATTAATTTTACAGTGGTGTAAATGTGTCCAGATTATAGATTAGAGAACGCTCGAACACTAACATGAATGTCTCTGTATCTTTCTGCAAGTTTGTAGCTGTTAAACCACGAGGAAGAACTAGTCACACATTCCATTGTATCTCTAACAAAAGCATAGTGGAATTAGGAAATTAGTATCAAGATTTGCTCTAATCCTCTTGGCTGTGGGTTCTGTATTGTTTTATGGATTTGTAGTCAATGTATTATGGTGAAATTTGCCCAGAAATTTTCTCAAACCACACGATTTGAGGTATCATGATATAGTACAAATGGTGCGGTACAAATTACACTTAGGATTTGGAGGTTTGTTCAAATGATTGTAATAGTCATGCTGGCCTCTGCAACAAAGCACTGATCTCACTTTGTCTGAATTTGTTTTACTTTCTAAAGCCAAAAGACCCGGTCAATAATTGGATTTCAGCAGCTCATCCTGTCTGCTGTCTGCTCTGGGTGGGGTCTCGTACTTTTCATTGTTCTGGTAACAAGAGAGCTCCTCTAATCGTTTCGCAGACTCTGGTTTGTCTTTTTTTGTGCCTAAATGGACCAGATGGTAAACGTTTGATAGGATTTTATAGGACTGTCATAGTCTGCATACCCTGATGAAGAGTAGCCTATAGATGTTGACCCTTAAGGAGCTGATATACTCACAACAAAGTTATTTTTCATTCTTCACTTAGGAGTAAAAAGAAGTTCAAAATACCTTTGCGATGGTACACTGTTAACGAACATTCGGGAGAGGTGTTTAGATGTTAATATGCATCTGATTTTCAGCCCTGTTTACACCTGGTATTAAGATGCGTTTTGGTTGATCGGTTCACAAGTGGATGAGGGAGACGCATTCCCCTTTACACCTGGTGTCACTTTTGTCCACTTTCAACCACTTCTGTCCTGATTTCTTCGAGGGGAGGTTCTATGGGTGGGTAATTGTATGGGCCTTTTCAGATCTTTCGATCTAAAGTACAGAATAAGCTCGTGCAATTTACATATGAATGTGACCTGAGATGACAGAAAAACACACAGAGCAGCAGCTTTAGTTTCTGACAGCCGTGTGTGTTAGAAATCAGGAATGGTGAGAGAACATTGTGCTTGGTATGTTTTTTCTTCAAACCAAACTCGGGTCTTTAAAGTTTAAATCCCATCTGGCTAGCATGCTTCCCATAATGTTTACGCGTTAGTTCAGTAGACGGAGAGTAGACAGTCTTTTGTGGCTGTTCAAACACATTCGACTACATGAGTGTTTACATTACAAAAGCAATCCGTTCTAATGCATTTTCCACTAACTCTGGAAGTGATCAAAAGTGGACAAGCTCAAACGTTTTAGACCCTGTTTACACCTGTATTTAGCGTTGTCCATTTGTGCTCCGATCAACCAAAAATCATCTTAATACCAGGTGTAAACAGGGCCATAGAGATGTGGATATGTTTGCACAAGCTCTGCAATTTGGCACTCCAGTCAAGTCACATCGTGTTTATTTATATAGAACTCTATACAATAGATTGCTTAAAAGCAAGCAGCTTTACAGTATTACACATTCAAACAGTCAGTGTTGCTTTCAATTAGAATTACAGCTTCAACAGACTACATCAAAGGAGGCGGAGCCTCAAAGCCACACCTACCTATTACATCATCACCACAGACCAATGGAAGTTCAAAGGTGTTTACCAGCCGGGACTTTTCAAGAAAGTTGGCTTTGGCGAGATGATTCGACCTCCTGAAACAAATTCCAAACGGACTTTATTTTGGCCCGTGATGTCGTACCAGTTTGTTCTTCAAGTATATCGGGACAGACACCATATATTATCAGTTTGCCTGCACTGGCACTATCGGAAGAGAGAATAACGTGAACTGAAATAATGACACTTTTGTCTTCTGTTGAGCTGTTTAATAGCTAAATCAAATTTTAGGGATGCATGATATATTGGCCACCATATCAGTATCGGCTGATATATTTTTAATGTTATCGGCCCAAGAAGAAAATTTGACGATACATTAAAGCAGATTATTTCCTTCAGCTGAGACACTTCAGATGCGCACTGTTTGCCATGATGATTTTGAATTACTTGAAGTATGATCAGAATCACTTTAAAAAGGAAAATACAGTTCAGTGCAACATATAGGTCTGTCATAGGCTACATAAAATTATAATGAGACCATTATAATTGTGTGCTTGGGACATGGATTTAATGGTGAGACTTTTGTTTTTGTAATCAGGCTCTGAAATATTATTATCTGCTTTCAAATATAAGGAATTATCGGTAATCAGTATTGACCAAAATTTTAATATCGGTGCATCCCTATCAAATTTGTTTCATAACTGATGAACTTTTCACCGTTGATCTGAATCAACACTGAGCTGAATAATGAGGCTTTTGTCTTTAGAATTTGTCTCGTATTAAATGAGGTTTGCATTGATTGTTATTTTCCTGTCTGTTACCGTGAAGCTGCTTTGAAACGATCTGTATCGTATAAAGCACTACATAAATAAAGGTCACTTGACCATTTAATTTGGCATGCGTGAATATGACATGAGAGGCTGAAGTACAGTTAGCTTGTACTCTCTAAAAGTTTTATGTTTTAAGAGTTTTATGCATGACATTTTCAATGTTTTGTCGACTTGAAGATCCTCATTTTCATTGTCAAATCAAACCTGGCGTCTGTCCGCCTGACTAAGGTCCATTGGGTCTGTTGTTCTCTTTTGGAGAATTAAGCAGGACTCTAGTGGTTTTGAGACTCAGGGTCACATTCGGTGACTTGTACTCTAAACCCCCTGAACTAAATCCTTCTCTGAAATCAAGTTAACGTCCGCTGATCGTTTTCATCCTGGGCTCGTGGCGGCTCGAGTGGTCTCATGCCAGAATGACTGACAGTTGCATAACAGTTTATCCCGCAAGTTGTGATTTTCTCCGGAGTCTCATTACTAGAGCCAACACAATCCTCAAAGACCCCTTTGTCTCTCCGAGAAGGTGAAACTACTCATTATACCTGCAAGATTTAGGTCTCGTTCCCGATCCAGCTTTGGTTCGTTTTTAAACACGCTCAGCATGCATTCCTGTACACCGCTTAACGTCTTTTCCTCTTCTGTGGTGCTATCTGTTGTCTTTAAACTGTACGCTTGGCTTTTATCCCTGCAACTCGAGACCTGGAAGCACTTTAAGAAATGGGACAAGCTAATCACTCCCTTTTCTGAGTCACTGAACATGGACAAATCATGAGCTGATGCTCACACCAGAAATCCCGCCGTCTGACTGGCACACGTACACAGCGTCTGTCTTCACAACCTTTGTGTTCATCGTGATTCACTGGCCAGCTGGGATGGACAGTCCAGAGGCTGTTAGATTTGTAGTAGCAGTAAAGTGTGTGGCAGTTTGGGTCTTGTTGAGGAGTTGAAAGGTTGTCTCCGAGGTGTTGCCGTCATTCAGTGATGGCTTTTCTTCACTTAAATGCTAATTAGTCTAATGCTGCATTGACCGGTAACCCGTATTGACCGCTACGGTCAGGGTTATCTTTTTGACTTTGAGGTATTACCAATCATCCAAGACAGTATTTGAAGGCCTCAAAAATATTTCTGGTACTTTGGCTGTAATGCCCATTTTCTAATTTTTCATTTACAGAAACTAAGTGGCGATTTATATTATATTAAGTAATATTTGAATATTTATAGAAATATTATAAATTATAAACAGGTGGATTTATATATATATATCCTTTTGAGTGATTTGAGATTAATAATCACAATTATATTTTATTTTTAAATTAGTTTAAATATGTATATATTAGACTATGTATTCTAATGTGTATATTTATGCCAATAAATATAAGTAATAAGTAAATAAAATAAATATAAATAATTAAAGTAATTAAATTTAAGTTTCAATAACTTAATGTTCTTTAGGGTTTACACTTTTATTACCAACAAATGTACAACTTTTCTAGTCTTTAGTTTTAAAGCTTTAAGTTTTAATTTTAATTTTATAATTTTGTAATTTTTATTATTTTTAAACATTTCTATATGTTTAAGTTTAGGTGCAACATTTGTTTATTTTATTTAATTTTTTAAGCTTTGAGTTTTCATTTTAATTTTGTAATTTTTATTATTTTTAAACATTTCTATATTGCTTTGATTACTTTTTAATTTTTATTTCAGTTTTAGTAGTAGTTTTATTACTTCAACTTCAACTTATTTTATTTAGTTGCAACATTTGTTTATTTTATTATTATTTTATTTATTTATTATTTTATTATTTTGTTTTATTTATTTTTTTGTTTATTTTAGAGCTTGACATAAAAAATTAAAAAAACTATTGGTTCTCAAACGTTTGGTCTTAGAGCCCAGATTTTGCACTGTGGTGACCCAATGCAAAACCTGTTTTGGAACACCTGTTCAATTTCTCATTAATGCAATTATCTAATCAACCAATCACATGGCAGTTGCTTCAATGCATTTAGGGGTGTGGTCCTGGTCAAGACAATCTCCTGAACTCCAAACTGAATGTCAGAATGGGAAAGAAAGGAGATTTAAGCAATTTTGAGCGTGGCATGGTTGTTGGTGCCAGACGGGCCGGTCTGAGTATTTCACAATCTGCTCAATTACTGGGATTTTCACGCACAACCATTTCTAGGGTTTACAAAGAATGGTGTGAAAAGGGAAAAACATCCAGTATGCAGCAGTCCTGTGGGAGAAAATGCCTTGTTGATGCTAGAGGTCAGAGGAGAATGGGCCGACTGATTCAAGCTGATAGAAGAGCAACTTTGACTGAAATAACCACTCGTTACAACCGAGGTATGCAGCAAAGCATTTGTGAAGCCACAACATGCACAAGCTTGAGGCGGGTGGGCTACAACAGCAGAAGACCCCACCGGGTACCACTCATCTCCACTACAAATAGGAAAAAGAGGCTACAATTTGCACAAGCTCACCAAAATTGGACAGTTGAAGACTGGAAAAATGTCGCCTGGTCTGATGAGTCTCGATTTCTGTTGAGACATTCAGATGGTAGAGTCAGAATTTGGTGTAAACAGAATGAGAACATGGATCCATCATGCCTTGTTACCACTGTGCAGGCTGGTGGTGGTGGTGTAATGGTGTGGGGGATGTTTTCTTGGCACACTTTGGGCCCCTTAGTGCCAATTGGGCATCGTTTAAATGCCACGGCCTACCTGAGCATTGTTTCTGACCATGTCCATCCCTTTATGACCACCATGTACCCATTCTCTGATGGCTACTTCCAGCAGGATAATGCACCATGTCACAAAGCTCGAATCATTTCAAATTGGTTTCTTGAACATGACAATGAGTTCACTGTACTAAAATGGCCCCCACAGTCACCAGATCTCACCCCAATAGAGCATCTTTGGGATGTGGTGGAACGGGAGCTTCGTGCCCTGGATGTGCATCCCACAAATCTCCATCAACTGCAAGATGCTATCCTATCAATATGGGCCAACATTTCTAAAGAATGCTTTCAGCACCTTGTTGAATCAATGCCACGTAGAATTAAGGCAGTTCTGAAGGCGAAAGGGGGTCAAACACAGGATTAGTATGGTGTTCCTAATAATCCTTTAGGTGAGTGTAAACACAAATGAGTTATTTTGGTATTATTTATATACTATTATAGCATTATTGATATTTGGAATTTCATTTTAATTTTGTAATTTTTATTTCTTTTTTTTTTTTAAACATTCAAAAAATAAATTGTGTGTGTTGGTGATGTGCATTTGAAACTGTCCCTGATAGTAAATCCAAGATTTTCAGACATCTGGCAGATGTGATATTCTCTCTGTTTTTTCAAGGGTTTGGTGTTATGATCTCAGTTTTATACACTTCAGGTGTGTATTCTACGGGTGTTAACAGACTAATAGTAAAGCAGAAACAGTTGATCAACCAGCATGTTCTAGAGCCCAGATTTTACATTGTGGTGACCTAATACAGAACCGAAAACTGTTTATTGTACAAAAGTAAACACAATTGCCTTTAAAAACAAACATTGAAATCTGTTAATATGACTATGAACTGCACAGACACAACATGCAAAATGATTAAACTGACATTGGCTGAGTGGGAAAATGAACAATTTAGTGCAGCATAAACAGCAGCAAACGCATGCTTTACAGTGTTTATAGTACGAGTGTCTGGTTTCGAAATGTCAGTTGAATTGATGGTTCGATGCTCTCGGGAGCCGATAATTCACTGCATAAAACAAACTGTGCTCAGCATACAAACCACATTGCTTTTGCATATTGCTTACAAATGAGCATGTATTTAATGTAGTCTGTATAGTTTTGTGCTTGTCAAGGATGTGTGTATGTCACGCTACCTGTCAATGTCGGCATCTGAATAACTACAAGTCATAATGCATTTGCGCCAAAATACTGCAGTGTTTGATTGGACACATGACCTTTGGCTTCAACAACAAAATGGGTGCAATTTCTCTATGCACAATTATGGATGGTTGCATTTTGCATTGTTTTCCCATGCTTGACCTGATTGTCTGCAACCCACCAGATGAAAAGGCTTTTTGCATCACTTTGCAGAACTGGAACCCATAAAATAACACACATCAAGGCTGCTTTCGGAGAATTGCTTTGGTTTAATTTGGGAAGCGGGAAGGCAAAGTAACTCTGTTTCTCATTCTAGTCTCATTTGCAAGTGTCTGCAAAACTTAATCTTGAAGCTATTTACAATTGGGGTCTTTTGGGGTCTGCTAACCCTGTTATTGTCTTTGTTTCTCGAGTACACCAATTGACTCAATGACTTTTGATTGTTTTTTTGTAGAAGTGCCCTTGGTGCTTGAAGAGACTTCCTTCCACTTTAACAGGATGTGCTCTTGAAAATCCTCTTCTTTTCATTGAGGAGCAAAAGTCAGAGTTTGAACAGGAAAGTTGGCCAGTTATTTTGATTGATGCTGGTGATTTGAAGCAGAACTGACCACCAAGGTAATAGCGGCAATAATGAGTGAATGGAAGCACGTCTTTGTTGCTGTAGACGGGAATGTCCTAAACAAGGACCAGCAATGAGCGTAACTAATGTCCTGGGTGGTCTGTCCACATGACCAACAATGCCTGTTGTTACAAAGACAGTTAATTGTCAATCCCAGAGGTAGAAATGCTGTTTCATGACCTATTATTTCAGATGTGCTGATGTTTTGAAAGGCAATGTGTCCTTGAATTAGCACAATTGTTCATTTAAGGTGAATGAAGCTCAGCTAATCGCTCACAACAGCTCGTCATATCATGTTTTTTGTCTTGATGAACATGAGTTCCAGCACATTGTTAATACATTTTATATAATGATACAGCGAGCATGTTGGTCCGCTAGGATTCCCCATGCACTTCATCCTCACATGCTTATATTATGTAATATTATGCTCTTTTACTTTGCCAAAGGTTTATTCATATTAAGATATTTACTATAGAAATGCTAATGCTGCTTAATGTTTGCAGTTGTATGCATGTTGACAATGACTTTGAACAACTGGTTGACTGGTTTTGTAATAAGATGGTTTTTGCTTTTTGAAAATATAACGGTTTGAAATTTGATGTATAGTTTTCACATCATCACATGACAAACGAAGTGTACATATCAGTGTTTGATAATTTTTTTAAACATTTCTATAAGCTTTTTTTAATTTTTATAATTATTTTAGTTTTAGTATTAATTTTATTTTTATTGCTTCAACTTCAACTTAATTTAGGCGACATTTGTAATATTAATTGTATTTTTTTATTTTATTTTATTTTAATTATTTAATTTTAATATAACAATATTTTTTAATAGCTTTAGTTTTAGTTACAATAACAACACTTTAATTTAATTTAATTAAAAAAATTAATTTAATTTAATAATTTTTAATAATTTAAAGATTTTTATAGTTTTAGTTAAGAATAACAACACTAGTGTATTTGTGTTGGTGATGTGGGTTTGAAACTTTCCCTGATAGTTTTCCCTGACAGATTTTCAGACATCTGGCAAAGGGTTTGGTGTTATGATCTCAGTTTTATACACTTCAGGTGTGTATTCTTCGGGTGTTAACAGACTAATAGTAAAGCAGAAACAGTTGATCAACCAGCATGTTCTAATGTCATGTGTAAAGACATCTGATCACCATCTCTTTCTCTCGGTCTCTTACAGCTGTTTGCAGTTATGGCGTGTGCTTTAATGGAGGTCAGTGTCGAGAAGGTTCTGCTCAACTCTGTGACTGTCCGGCTGGCTTCAGTGGCCCGAGCTGTCAGTACGGTGAGTCCAAACAGACTGAACAGTTTCCACGCTTTGTTTCTTAAAGGGGTCCTTGATTATGAATTTTAACTTTAGTTAGTGTAATGTTGCTGTTTGAGCATAAACAACATCTGCAAAGTCCTGACGCTCAAAGTTCAAAGCAAAGGGAGATATTTACTTTTACAGAAATCACTTTTTAAGGACTACAATGAACGGCTGGTAGGAACTACAATAAGCTTCTTCCCTGGTTGGTGACATCACAAACCCTAAAATTTACATAAACTCCGCCCCCGGGAAAACAAAGGGGGTGAGGCCATGTTGCTTTAAAGAAGAGGAAGAGTTGTTGCATTAGAGCACATCTGGGAGTCGCTCAAGCTGTCGCATCAATCTTTCACATTTATTACAATACAGTATGAACACAAATGCAATAGCATGTCATAAAAGCAAGATGACAACATAAGTAATAACCGTAATTAAACTAAACTATACATATTCTCTCTGTCGGTTTCAACATAAAAGGCAGAACAGACATTTTCAGTGCATGCCTGCGTGAGGCAATCGGAGCTGCTAACTCGAGCTCTTGAAGCTCTGCCCTCTTCTAGAAAGGGAGCTGGGAGCAGCAGCTCATTTGCATTTAAAGGGACACAAAAATTGCGTTTTTGCTCACCCTCAAAAAGTGACAATTTTAACATGCTATATAAAATGATCTGTGGGATATTTTAAGCTAAAACTTCACATTCACATTCTGGGGATATTAGAGACTTATTTTACATCTTGTAAAAAGGGGGATTAATCTCTTTTAGAAGTTTAAAATTGAAGCTTCCTGACTAAAGAAAAGTGCTGTCTTCCGTTTTGCTAAATAGGTAGGAAAACTACAACACCCATAACGCATTGGGCATGTTGTTGTCCAAGGCCATGCCCAGTCTGCTCCTATTGGATAGGCTTGACCAGAGTCAAATACCACCTTGCTTGAGTAGAAAAAACTTCTTAGCAAACCTTCAGTCACAATGGTGTCGACTTGTATTGTTCCTGGGTGCAAGAATTCACAGAGTAAACGTTTAGCAGGAGCATGTTATTTCGGTTTCCCGGAAGTACAATCTGTTGTTTTCACAAAAGCCCTGAAGCTGTCAAAAGTCTGCCGAATGATGCATTTTGTGTCATCTGATGAACTTAAATAATAATTTCTCTGTCCAGATAACACGCATAAAGATAAAACAATGTGCATTTACATATACTACTGACATCGTAGCAATACAAAGCGGGTTGAAATTCTGCAAACTTACACTTTAATAAAAACAAGCTGTTTAGAGAGATCTCATGTGAATAATTAAAGTCCATGAAGCATTCTTCCAAAGCTCGTTATTAGTAGTTCTTGCATGTGCAAGCGCCGGATGCATTTGTTTTAGAGAATATAAAGTGAAGTTAAAATGATTTTTATAGCGTTTCCTTTTGAATAAATGCAAGTTTCCCTCCAACAGAGTGTTTTCTCGGGCAGTTTGAGGCTCTAATGTATTGAAAGCCAAGAATTTTATCTGCACCGGGCAGTTGTAGCCAGTGAGAGAGGATGCTAATAATGGAGGATGTTGTTTTTTGGTGATAATCTACACACGACAGGAAATTCTTCGCAAATCTTGCCCTACTTTTTTCAGTTACTGTGGTCTCCTCTTTGTCCCATGGAGTGATAACAGACGCTGGGTTTGCAGCAAGATCAAGAGTAATCTGAGAGCCGCTTGTGTCTCAAAGTGTTGCAGACAGATTCGATTAATTACGCAGCTTTCAGCAACATTGTGATGTTGCAGCTTGCATGTTGCATGTTGAAGTAGCGTGAAGTAGCATGACCTGATGGCTTTCGTCTGCTGTTTTCTGTTTGGTATCTTCAAGACAGAGACTCAGATGTGCACAGCTGGTAACCATTGGTCATTTATTCTGGACCGTTCCTTATGTGTGTCGTTAAGAGTGATGCCGATTGATTCGGTCGGCATGCACAAACACATATGAAAACACTAACAGCCAAAGTCTATTACAGGAAAGCGTAATGGAGACTGCGGCCTAGTTTACCCCATATACATAGGTGTAAATCGCGGGGGGTGGGTCAGGGCCACGTCACATATATCCTTACAGGTACAATTATGGCTGAAATTATTTGTGTCCCCTTCAAAAATTGCCCTTGAGAAATTTTATGTTAATTGTCCCTCCCCAGCTGTTAGATGAAATTTACGCCCATATATCTTCTATAATGCCAGGTTGGCACTGGAAAATAAAGACAATCAGAATGAAAATATGGGTGAATGTCACGAAACCGGCCAAGAGCATGTCCTGGTCATTTCACCACAAGATCAAAATTAAAAAAAGTTATTTATGTTTTGCTTCAAGTAAAAATCCTGTTTTTTTGAGGATGGAGCAAGCACATCCTCCACTTCTAGTGATTGTTGTGTGGTGGACATGATTCTAAACCAACTTCTCTAAGACTACACTCTAAAAAATGCTGGGTTAAAACCAGTGGTTGGGTTAAATGTTTGCTTAAAACCCAGCATTTTTTAGAGTGTAGTTGTTCTCGATGACTGGTTAAAAGGAAGCAGTTGATAGAAGAATCAACTGAAGTAGCCTAATTGTTATAGATTAAGAATATAATCATTATATTAATTTTTAACCATTGGAAATGTCTTCTCTTATTCATGCATGCACATTTATTTATTATTTATTTATTTATAATGCATGGAAGATGTTATTGTATAAACTTATACATTACTATATATTGTACAATATTTTTAAACAGTATCTTTCATACATCATTATGATTTTTTTCACTTTCATTAATGGATATTTACAAACCCGATTCCAAAAAAGTTGTGACTGTACTAATTGTGAATAAACACAGAATGCAATGATGTGGAAGTTTCAAATTTCAATATTTTATTCAGAATACGACATAGATGACATATCAAATGTTGAAACTGAGAAAATGTATAATTTTAAGGGAAAAATAAGTTGATTTTAAATTTCAGGGCATCAACACATCTCAAAAAAGTTGGGACAAGGCCATGTTTCCCACTGTGTGGCATCCCCTCTTCTTTTTCTAACAGTCTGCAAACGTCTGGGGACTGAGGAGACAAGCTGCTCAAGTTTAGGAATAGGAATGTTGTCCCATTCTTGTCTAATACAGGCTTCTAGTTGCTCAACTGTCTTAGGTCTTCTTTGTGGCATCTTCCTCTTTATGATGCTCAAATGTTTTCTATGGTGAAAGATCTGGACTGCAGGCTGGCCATTTCAGTCCCCGGATCCTTCTTCTACGCAGCCATGATGTTGTAATTGATGCAGTATGTGGTCTGGCATTGTCATGTTGGAAAATGCAAGGTCTTCCCTGAAAGAGACGACGTCTGGATGGGAGCATATGTTGTTCTAGAACTTGGATATACCTTTCAGCATTGATGGTGCCTTTCCAGATGTGTAAGCTGCCCATGCCACACGCACTCATGAACCCCATCCCATCAGAGATGCAGGTTTCTGAACTGAGCGCGGAGAACAACTTGGGTTATCCTTGTCCTCTTTAGTCCGGATGACATGGCGTCCCAGTTTTCCAAAAAGAACTTCAAATTTTGATTGGTTTGACCACAGAACAGTTTTCCACTTTGCCACAGTCCATTTTAAATGAGCCTTGGCCCAGAGAAAACGCCTGCGCTTCTGGATCATGTTTAGATATGGCTTCTTTTTTGACCTATAGAGTTTTAGCCGGCAACGGCGAATGGCACGGTGGATTGTGTACAATGTTTTCTGGAAGTATTCCTGAGCCCATGTTGTGATTTCCATTACAGTAGCATTCCTGTATGTGATGCAGTGCCGTCTAAGGGCCGGAGATCACGGGCATCCAGTATGGTTTTCGGCCTTGACCCTTACGCACAGAGATTGTTCCAGATTCTCTGAATCTTTGGATGATATTATGCACTGTAGATGATGATAACTTCAAACTCTTTGCAGTTTTTCCCTGAGAAACTCCTTTCTGATATTGCTCCAGTATGTTTGGCCGCAGCATTGGGGGAATTGGTGATCCTCTGCCCATCTTGACTTCTGAGAGACACTGCCACTCTGAGAGTCTCTTTTTATACCCAATCATGTTGCCAATTGACCTAATAAGTTGCAGATTGGTCCTCCAGCTGTTCCTTATATGTACATTTAACTTTTCCGGCCTCTTATTGCTCCCTGTCCCAACTTTTTTGGAATGTGTAGCTCTCATGAAATCCAAAATGAGCCAATATTTGGCATGACATTTCAAAATGTCTCAGTTTCAACATTTGATGTGTTATCTATATTCTATTGTGAATAAAATATAAGTTTATGGTATTGTATACAAATTTTACAACCCTATATATTTTATCATACTTTTAAACAATATTTTTCACACATTAATATGATATTTTTTCACTTTCACAAATGTATATTTATTTATTTTTTATTTTTCATATTAACAATAATAATGCATGAAAGGTATGTTATTGTATAAAATTATACAACCTTATGTATTGTTTTTATTTTTATTCCATGCAATATTATTATTATCATCATCAATACATTTACTTTTAATGCATGCATATTTATTTATTTATTTATTTATATTTATTGTTGCATAAATAATAATACTACATGAAATATGTTTTTGTATAAAAATATACAACCCTATATCTTGTATATTATTTCCAAACAATATCTTGCATGCATTATTATTATTATTATTATTATTACAGCAATAGAATACCCAACATATTCCCTATAAAGAGCTGCACATCCAAACATTATGAGAGGCATCATGATACTATTGATATCATTGTACTTTAGATGTTGTATCATAAATCATGCTTAAAGTATCAGGACAGCCATAGAACATAAACATCTGTACGAGCCTCTGACAAACCTCTGCATTCTGCTGCGGTCTCAGTGAATCTGTTCACATGTCACAGTAAGAATAGCTGTTTGCGGCCCATCTGCCTTGTGGATGAAAGTCTTTGTGAGTCTGTAAAGGAAAAGCATTCTCTGGTCTGACTTGTACTTAAAATCCACAGCTGGCAGATTTTTGTCAGTAAAGTCAGTTATTGTTTGCTGATTCTGCTCCCTGACAGCGACCCATGATGAATCTGATGAAGCAGGTGATGATGTTTGACATGTTGTGGTTTCAGCACATAATGAATTTCAGCAGCGAGAGCAAATGTGGCACGGCGTGGAGAATCTCTAGCTCTGTTTGAGGTTCTCATTCCCCTGTGGCGAGTACCACTGTATTCTCTGTTTCACTTGTCATCACCAGAGAAATACACAGCTTTTGAAAGCTCTTCAAGCTCTCAAAAACATATTCATCTGCGTTAAAGACCTGATGTGAAGCTAAAGTTCAGTAGCTTTAAAAAGAGACTAATACAACACAATGAATCTCTTTAAAGCTACTGAATTTGGCACAGGCAAAGGTGACTAATCAAAACATGTCAGAGTGGTTTTGCGGTATAGTTGGAGATCCTTTTTGCATATGGAAAACATGCAGTTTCTGTACGGCTAGAATGGATAATCGAACAGCTCGGATTAAAGTGTTTGCATGTGCAGATAAATCTCAAATTTCAGAAAAATCAGATAAACATCAATGCACAAAATTCTGTCATGGTCACATGTTTGTTATATTCCTGTCAGTTCAGCGTTTCATGGTCCATACTGAAAGGTCTCTTTCATTGTGGAATAATTGTGTCTCTTTCTTTTGATAAAAACAATGATCTGTGGGCCGTGAGCTCATGTCTTGGCGCAGTCGGAGGTCAGAACATGCCAAACTGCTCAGTCAAGTTCAGAGACTTCTCATGGGCTGCTTCTGTTGTGACTGGACACAATTATCAAACCTTTTGGACATGAATTCTTGATGGAATGCCCGGTGTGGGCAAAATCTGATGTCACAGAAAATACTGTATGATACACACACGCACGCATGCAGGCGCACACACACACACATACACACATGCACACACACATATAATTTTAGTATATTGTATAATTTTACAATTTAATTAAAATATTTGTTAATTTTTGTTAATTTTTTTAAATGTTATTTATTTATATATATATATATATATATATATATATATATATATATATATATATATATATATATATATATATATATATATATATATATATATACAATTTAAATTATTATAATTATTGTAATTTATATGTACTAATAATATATCATTACAATATATACTAATAATTGATATTTATAATTTTATTTAGAATAATAATTATTAAATTATTAATTTAATTCATATATACAAGTACAATATTTAAACATAATTTTCATTATTATTTTTATTATTATTTATATGTAGTAATACTGTGTATTATACTATATATATATATATATATATATATATATATAGTGTGTGTGTGTGTGTGTGTATGTATATGTATATATATATATACATACTTATATTTACATTTATATAAAGAAGTTATAATATCATTCATTATTATGTATATATATATATATATATATATATATACACATATACATACACATATACACACACA
>CM031953.1:26232372-26304872 GCA_018749465.1 Paracanthobrama guichenoti
CATTGGCGTTCCTGTCGCATTCGCCACATTTTGTGTTGCAAGGAATTAATCAGTTATTAAAAAGTCTGGTTCGTGTGCAGCGTCCCATCACCCGGAAAATTCTCCACGGGTGAAACGGCCACAGCAGGACAATAGAGGGCGAGCGTGAAAAGATCGCCCTGATACGACACGCATGACGGGTTCCTCCTTTCTCACAGTCTATCATTATAAGTCTCCCTCCTTAACTCCAAGGACCCTGATCCGGAATGACGTCATCTAGTATATACATTAAATTTTAAATGTCTGTGCAGGATCTCTGACCCCATTTGAAAGCTTAGAATGTCTACTTTCTGGAGATATGTATCACTTTGACATTTGTTTTACACAAAGTAACTTATTTACTAGGGGTGTAGCGGTACACTAAACTGACGGTTCGGTACGTACCTCGGTTTTGAAGTCACGGTTCGGTACAGCGGTTTTACAAAATTGCTTTTTATTTTATTTTTATTCAACAGTGGTTTCCTGAAAAATTGTGTCTGTCCTTAAATGAATTAAATTAACACTAAAAGTTTCTTAAAGATAATGCTGTAAACTATAGGGAGCCCTTACTCGCACATTACTATAATATTAAAGGACAGAGCCCAAACTATTAGCCTAAATTCAGTTATTTAATTTTAGATATAATAAACACTCATAAGCTTCACATAAGGCAGTTTTTGCATTAACTCTAATTATAATTTTTTCCCCCTCCTATTCGTTGTTGAAATATAATCATTTATCCTCCAAAAAGAGGCACTTTTTGATTTTGTGGTTATAAATACATTTTTGAAAGTGTATATCTCAGGCCCTGTGTGCTCTAGCACCCTGCAGACACTTTGGGCTGTTTCCAGCATATGTCTGCAAACACTGGAAAAAGAATTTTGTGACACTGGGATATTGCATTTAGACCACTGTATATGGGGAGACTTGTATATTGGAGAGATTTGGGTAGGTGGAAATGACATAAAAAGTAATATTCCTCCCTTCAGATCCATTTAAATAAATAATGCATACATTTTTTTCAGTATTTGCTGCCATCTAGTGGAAACAGCCAAAACGGTCTGCAGGGTGCTAGAGCACACTGAGCATACACACTGAATTTATAACCAAAAAATCAAAAGCGCCTCTTTATTGGGTGGGTTTATTACAGATCAGACAACATATACTTAGATGTTTATCACTTTTAGCAGTGTTTTATGTAACTTCAAATGGTTTCCTGTAAAATGACACCAAAATTTAATATTTAGAGACCACTGTATGTGGGTATGGGAAGCTTTTCAATTTGGGTAGGCCAAATCCAGGCGGAAATCCCCAAAAATGGTCCCAGAGCTAAGGAGGTTAAACTAATAGTTTACCCCAAAGTGAAAAATGATGTCACTTAACCCCACATAACTTTTTCAGTTTTTATTTTTGGGTCATTTTAAGGGTGACTCTCATGAAACTTGTCAAGTTCAGATATTATTTATTTAAAGCAAAATATACATTGGAAAAGTACATTTATATTTTGTCTTGTTAATTTAAAAAATATATTTTAAAATATTCTGATAAACAATGCAAATAATCTTAAAAAAGAGTAAATGTGGAAAAATAATATTGAAAAGAATTAAAACTTTTTCTGATAAATTGTTCTATTGCAATGATAATGTATTAAGAATCACTATTGAGAACAATTGTAATTAATAATAGTGGGAAATATAATAATAATAATAATAATAATAATAATAATAATAAGAAAATAAATAGGTAAATAAATCATCATTGAATTGGACTGAAAAAGCTTAATTTTCTTATCTAACGCACATACAACATCTTATTTTAATTTCTGATTTTGGACTGAAATGAGACCTGGTCATGTTTTCATGTGATTTAACCTACACATACATAATAAAAAATAAAAGCATATAAAAAAACTTTTTTAAGATTTACGCATTTCAATTAATAGTAAAATTGCATCAAATTAAATTGAATAATTGATTAAGGATTGTTCAATTATTCAATTAGGAATGTGCAACTATTACTTAATTATTTTTGAGAGTATGTATTTTTACTGTTTCTGTCTGCTTTCTGGTTTCCATTGTTTCATCGCACACTTTGTATTTTCTTGTTTCGGATTGTGTGTCTTCTTAACCTAGATAAGCAGTTTTGGTCTTTTAAAGAAAAAACATTAAAGAGGACCTATTATGCTGCTTTTCAAAGTCTTGATGTTTTTTTGGGCTCTTAAATGCTTAAATGTTGATTATTTTCCCCATAATCTTCATTGTTGAGGCTCCTCTCTTCCAAGTCTGTCAGTAACGCTCTGTTTAGTTCCTGTCTCTATGAAGCCCCTCCTTCTGAAAAGCACAATTTGATTGGGCGGCTGGATCAGTGTGCTATGATTCTAGGAGTCTTTAGACTATAGGTCTTTAAAGTTTCCTGGTACTGAAAGCCTCCAGTCAGAATGAGTTTTCTCTGTACGTTTCTCTTGCTTGAGTTTGATTCCTTAATCTTTCCTAATTGAGCTGAAATTCCAAGGCTGCGTTTGACCTGATGAAAGGTCCATCATGGTCACTATGGGTCCCGGACATCATGTGCATGAAGACCTGAAGTTGACGGCTGTCTCAGAGTGAGACTCCAGCTGTCTTTACTGCGCTGACAGATAGAGAGTGCCTTCATTCTGGGATGCATGACACCAAAACAACATTTATGCATTAGGTTTCCTATTTTGAGTGTAATTTTCTCAGTTTAAACACAAAATGGCTTTCGCAACTCATTTTACCTCTTTAATAGGATGTTATGAAGTGAGACAGGATGTTCAAAAGGAAAAAAAGTAGTGTGGGGTTTGGTTTTATGCATCAGGAATTGAATGGATTTTGAAAAGTTGACGTGTGTAGCATTGATGGCATTTTTTTTTGTGAGGGGAAATAATGTGCACTGATGAATCGCTCACGATAAGACTAGACACATGTATTAACAAAGTAAATAGAGTCAATTTTGATTTCATATTAACTTGAAGTATATGCAGTTAATATCTGATCACGGTTTATATTCTTTGTGAGACATGTCATAATGTTTATGTGTGTTTGAGTCATGATGACTGCTGTACCCTAAAGGCTGTACTCTGACAGGTTGTGATCAAAGTGTGTCAGCGGCACTTCTTACCTACACACTCGTGCAATGACCTTCATCTGCACCTGCTTTACTGAGTCAAGTCAAAGCCATTAGCTATGCTTCCGTTCAAAGTTGCGAATTTAACTAGAAATATTGCATAAAACTTTAGCAAATAAAGCAGTTTCAATCCAGTCTGTTGAAGAGTACCAAAGCATCACTTCCTGATAATCCGATAAATATCACTAAAAAAATTAGGGGAAGCCACTGTATATAATAATGATCCTATATATAATATATTACTCCTCTGAGCGTGCAGATGAAATGCAATAAACGCGGTCATGTTATCTTGCTTTCTGAGGAAGATGCCTGCTGTGTAAGACAGTTCTGGAAGGTTATTATACTGAAGCACTTTGATGACAGACTTTCCTCAGACATTTCAGAATGACAACAACAGCATTTCAGATGCTGAGCATCGAGATCTGTCCGCTCGTTAGTCCAGTTTCACAGCCCCATCACAAAGTCACGTCTTTTTTGATGCGCATAAAGGAATTTATTAGATAAATGTGATTCCATTGTAGTTTATGCACGTTTTCTTATCGGAATAAAAAATGTATCCGACTCAGTTGAGTGCATGCATTTTTTTTTAAACAAATTTTTAGAATTTATGTGCATCTTGCCATTATATACATTATATTGCCAAAAGTTTTGGGATGCCTGCCTTTACATGCACATGAACTTTAATGACATCCCATTCTTAATCCGTAGGGTTTAATATGGAGTTGGCCCACCCTTTGCAGCTATAACAGCTTCAACTCTTCTGGGAAGGCTTTCCACAAGGTTTAGGAGTTTATGGGAATTTTTGACCATTCTTCTAGAAACACATATGTGAGGTCAGGCACTGATGTTGGACGAGAAGGTCTGGCTCGCAGTCTCCGCTCTAATTCATCCCAAAGGTGTTCTATCGGGTTGAGGTCAGGACTCTGTGCAGGCCAGCCAAGTTCCTCCACACCAAACTCTCTCATCCATGTCTTTATGGACCGACGCTTTGTGCACTGGTGCGCAGTCAAGTTGGAAGAGGAAGTGGCCATCCCCAAACTGTTCCCACAAAGTTGGGAGCATGAAATTGTCCAAAATGTCTTCCTTTCACTGGAACTAAGGGGCCAAGCCCAACCCCTGAAAAACAACCCCACACCATAATCCCCCCTCCACCAAACTTTACACTTGGCACAATGCAGTCAGGCAAGTACCTTTCTCCTGGCAACCGCTAAACCCAGACTCGTCCATGGGATTGCCAGACAGAGAAGCGTGATTGGTCACTCCAGAGAACACGTCTCCACTGCTCTAGAGTCCAGTGGTGGCGTGCTTTACCCCACTGCATCCCACGCTTTGCATTGCTCTTGGTGATGTGAGGCTTGGATGAGCTGCTCTGCCATGGAAACCCATTCCATGAAGCTCTCTACACACTGCTCTTGAGCTCATGTGAAGGCCACAGAAGTTTGGAGGACTGTAGCTATTGACTCTGCAGAAAGTTGGTGACTTCTGCGCACTGTGACCCTCAGCATGCGCTGACCCCGCTCTGTGATTTTACATGGCCTACCACTTCATGGCTGAGTTGCTGTTGTTCCCAATCGCTTCCACTTTGTTATAATCCCTCTAACAGTTGAGCGTGGAATATTTAGTGGTGAGGAAATTTCAGGAACGGACTTATTGCACAGGTGGCAACCTATCACGGTACCACGCTTGAGTTCACTGAGCTCCTGAGAGCGACCCATTCTTTCACAAATGTGTGTAGAAGCATCTGCATGCCTAGTGCTTGATTTATACACCTGTGGCCATGAAAGTGATTGAACACCTAGAACACTTAGTTTTGGGCGAACAATACCTTTAATTGGTGAAAATAAATTATAAAGAAATTAAATTAAAGAAACCAAATAAGTAGCTAAAACTTTTAGGGGCATCTAACTGTGTTGCCTTGCGTCATGTTCGTCGCCAATCAACTGTATGAAATGTAAGATGACCTACATAGGTCTGGGGTGTAGCGGGTGCGTTGCATGCTTTAATAATATTAATGCATTATTTTTTTCGATAACTTATTAATTAAATTAACATGTTAAATCAACACAGCTTAGACTAGAACAGTGGATCATTCCCTAGTCATAGTTAACTCACATGATCCACGTACACCGAGGAGCTCATGCAGAAATTAGGCAGTAATTTGGACATTCCTTGTGGAGTCCTGAGATCCCTGCAGGCTCCAACACAACATTCCCAAGTCCGTCAGGCCCAAACAGGTAGCCCTCAGATACAGAGTGCAGGTTAAAGATCAGCCCTGCGGGGTTTGTGAAACATATTTTGTCTCTTGTTAACACCAGGAGCTTTGTAAACCAGACGGGATTGAGAGCAAACGAAAACAAATCTTTTGTCCGGATGTCAACGTTTTTTTGTGCTGCTTTGGAAAGACATCAACCCAGAGACCCAGAGAAAGAAGTACAGGGATGTGTGGTGTCTGGTTGAATGTAGTCTTTTCAAACCATCCTCGGTGCAAATCTGCTCAGCTTTTAAGTCTCTCACGTATGCGGTGGGCATCCAACTGAGACAGGGGCTGTTGGGAAATTCACTCTAATTCGCTCTTTCGCACAAGTGTGTGTATATACAGTGCTGATTTGACCACACACTTCACACAAACACACACACATCAATGCACAAAGCCAGATCCACCGGGTTGACAGGGCGGCCAGGAGGGTGTCTAATTAAGTTTGAAAAATGTCAAAGCATCATTAACAGAACTGACACAAATTCTGAGAGACATAATAAGATTCCTTAACCAAAAAACAAGGAACATTTCCATAGATGTGCTCAGAGGGCATTTGAGCCTCTATAAAGGGTGTTTTGGACACATGAAATGAGGGGTGTTTAGATCCCATATAGTTGCTCAAATGTGTCCAAAAGTCCCAAAATAATCTGAAAAGGATGAGTTCAGTCTGTCCTCAAGTCAGTGGTTTTCTCCTTGGGAAGAAGAATTGTGTAAAAACAAAACACAGCTGTTCCCGAAAGACAGATATGTGAGGAATTTGAATGGTTTTTGTTGTTGAACTCATTGCAAGAAATTCTCTGGAAAGGTTTTGTGATTTCGAGAGTTTATATAATAATTGCTCAGAGATAGTATTTGTATAATCCATCATTCTTTGTATGGTTAGACGACGTGCTCTGCCAAGTTTCCTTTGCCAAGGGCATGATGGTAAATATTTAATTTTGGAATTAATTATTGTACTGAAATCTTTGTCTGAGATGCTTCTCTTAAAATTCCTTTGGAGAAACAAAAATAAACACAAATGAGATGATTGCTGACATACAGTAAGAGTTACAGAATGAGCGTGGAGAGCAGCTCAGATCATTTGCTGTTGGAAGAACTTTGAGAAATGTTTGAATTCATATCGAGATCTCCGTCTTCAGTTTGCAGTCATTGGTATCTTTGCTCTCCATGTAATTTCATTGCTGTCTTCCTTCCATCCATCCATCCATCCATCCATATCCATCCATCCATCCATCCATCCATCCATCCATCCATCCATCCATCCATCCATCCATCCATCCATCCATCCATTTATTCATTTATTCATGCATTTATTTATGCATTCATTTTTATTAATTGTATTTATTTATTCTTCTTTTCATGAATTTATTCATATTCATTTGTATTTATTTTCCTATTTGTTTATTTAATTATTAATTTTATTTATTTATTTATTTATTTATTGTTCTATTTATTTATTCTTTTTAGTCATTTATTATTTATTTATAAGTTTTATTCATTTTATTTATTTATGTTTTTATTTGTTATTCTTTTATTTATTTGTTATTTATTAATCTATTTTTATTCTTTTATTTATTTATTCGTATGTATTGATTTTTATTTGATATTTTAATATTTGATATTATATATATTTATATTTATTTATTTATTTGATATTTATTTATCTTTTATTTATTTATTTATATTTCGTTTTTCTATTTAATTTATTAGTTTTATTAATTAAATTGATTTCTGTTTTTATTTTTATTATTTAATTTATTTGTTATTTATTTTAATTTTCTATTTATTAATTTATTTATTTGTTTGTTTGTTTGTTTACTCACTCACTCACTCATTCACTCATTCACTCATTCACTCATTCACTCATTCACTCATTCACTCACTCACTCACTCACTCACTCACTCACTCACTCACTCACTCACTCACTCACTCACTCACTCACTCACTCACTCACTCACTCATTCATTCATCCATTCATTTTATTTATGTTTCCTTTCTATAGTAACATCTCATTTCACCCCTCAGCCTGCTAAAGCAGAACTGCTGAAAAAAGCTTTTAATTAAAGCATCATAAAGTAGATAATTGTTGGCTCTACATACACGGCTGCCTGTCAGATGTTAGTCGTGCATGTGTGTGTGTGTGTGTGTACAGATGTGGTCACATTAAGACCAGAAATATCTTTTATACAAGTACACAGACACGAACACTTGCCCAATGCTTTGTAAGTTTGTGAGATTCTGTGTGCTTGTACCACAAATCAAATGACACTGTCATCTGTAGATTCATTTAACAGCCACATGCATTTATTTAAAATCTGAGCAGAGCAGCTGCAGATGTTTGAGGATAAACACAAATGATTAGCTGTAAAAGTCTCTGATACAGATTCACAGCAGGAGTTGAGTTTTATGTGGTTGAGAGACCAGAGATGCTCTAGTTTATTCGCTCTCTGCTTTAAATAAACGGTGCGGTCAGCGCTGGAGGCCGTCTGCAACGATCTGTTATTAGTTGATGAGTTATGCTTTGATATCTGCATGTCATGAATATGTTTTGTTGTTGTTATCAGAAGAAGCTGAATCAAAGTAATGCATGCACAGGGAACTCAATTATTTTGAGTGCATTGGTGTTAGAGCGGGTCATCTTCGCAATCTGCTCTACAGGTGAAGAAAACAGCTGTATACCATCCCATAACTCGTTAAAAATTCTTTGCATGGTTTTAAAATGTGCGGTTGGACTGTACGGTTCAGTTGCATGAAGTGTTTATACAATTTTGACTTTCTTTGTCTAAAGAGATCAATCTTAAAATGAACATTAGATAAGTGAGACTCCCTCTTATTCATGCATGGAAACAGATGTGGTAGATAGTTTTGTTTGGAGAGGTTGGTTATGACAGTGACAGTTGTTATGGATTATGTGTGGCTGCAGTATTTCATATGTCTTGAACTGTGACCCTCTTTGTCTGTAGGTTTATTTTAAGTGCACTATGTAGACAGCAGGGGGCAGTGTGTACTCTCTGTTGCACAGTAGCTGTCGATGATGGATGAGGAACGTGATTTTTCCCTTTTCCCTTTTTGTTTGTTCAGCAGTTTCTAAGTATAAGAAATAAATTGAGATTGCAGAGCTTTAAACAATGGAAGACAGTCGTGCCATTCCAGATATGATTTTGAGCCAGATGTCTTTGGCTTCTCTGATGAGTGTATTTATGTGCTGGACGGCTGGTATCTTTGTGCTGTTGGTGACCCTTAGTGATGCTATCTGGACAGTTTTCTTTGGCTCCGTCTGACCCGCAGGGTCCAACAGCTGTGCCAAGTTACAGTACGAACCCCCGTCTACATAGAAACACATTTTTGACCGCATGAGAGGAAGTCACACAATGCACATCTGGAATGCAAACACGCACAAATCTCTCAAAGAGTCACACAGTTTGACACATAAAAGTGTCTGAGAGATTGCTGGTGGTCTGATGGAATGTCAAAAATAAATGTGTTTTTTTTTCTGTTGCATAGTTTTGATTTTGATGTAGTTCATTCTTCAGAACCAGCGGATCAGTATAAGCATGTTTGAAAATGAATATAGAAGAAATGCTATACTTTTGGCGTAGGTTTAGTGGTTCTGACAGGTGGTTTGTGTGCATTAGATGCACATGCACATCTGAACATATGGCAAAGGCACAGACTAGAGGTTAAACAGTTTTTCTCAAGCAGTAAAACATATATCAAGTTTTATGTGTGTGTTATGTGCATATCTGCACATCTGTGTGTGTTCGGGATAATAGATTTATAACTTACAGAACCAGAAACATTCTGTATGAATTCTTTTCCTGCAGAGGCAAAGAAAATGAAATGAAAATGGTCATTTTTTACTCTTAGCTATGAAACATGAACATAAAGATTATTGATGTGTGTTTTTCGAGTTAGAATTTGATGAAAATCCATTTAAACATCAGCTGGCTCTTTGTTAGTGATGTCAGAGTTCTGTTTGTGTGTTGTAACATGAACCCGCCAACATCATTGAATCCACTCCATCAAATTCCCAGCCAGTTTTCCGTCAAGACAAATCACAAAAACGAGAACAAGGTATAAACATCACATTGTCTCAACACAACCTGCATCTGAAAGTTATGCTCTAGAAGGAAGGACGGAAGGATGAAATTTAATTTCTAAGATAAAATCATGTCTTTCACAATAACAATGGTTCAGTCATTGGAGTGCTGATTTAAACAGAATGAGCTTGTTTATCTGCACCAGGCGACTCGCTCGAGATTTCAGATATTGTCAGGACTCTCACCGCAGAAATTAGACTGATTTTGTTGTCAGAAACATTCTTGTGTTGCTCCGTAAACTTATAAGGCAAGTTTATTAAGCACATTTCATGTATACCTTGGTAATTTTACATCATAAAAGTAATTAAGTAATGAATTAATTATTAATTTATGTAAGAAAAAAAAGATATATCTGATATATTTAGTTTAAGAATGGGGAAAAGGTATGGAAGCTTGTTTCCACTACAGAATAAAACATTTAAAAAGATAATTGCGACTTTTTGTCTCACAAATGTGAGTTTCTTGCAGACTTGCGAGATATAAAGTCAGATTTGCCTGATACATAAATTCACTTTATTAATAATGTAACTAAAAATGTAATGCGAGTCAATATTTCTCTGAATTAGAACCGAGTTCAGAGAGGGTTGAGTCCGAGCCGAGACCGAGTTCAGAGAGGGTTGAGTCCGAGTCGAGACCGAGTTCAAAGAGGGTTGAGTCCGAGTCGAGACCGAGTTCAAAGAGGGTTGAGTCCAAGCCAAGACCGAGTTTAGAGAGGGCTGAGTCCAAGTCGAGACCGAGTTCAAAGAGGGTTGAGTCCGAGCCAAGACCGAGTTTAGAGAGGGTTGAGTCCGAGTCGAGACCTAGTTCAGAGAGGGTTGAGTCCCAGTTCAAAGAGGGTTGAGTCCGAGACCAGACTGAGTTCAGAGAGAGTTGAGTCCGAGTCGAGACCGAGTTCACAGAGAGTTGAGTCCGAGTTCAAAGAGGGTTGAGTCCGAGCCCAGACTGAGTTCAGAGAGAGTTGAGTCCGAGTCGAGACCGAGTTCAGAGAGAGTTGAGTCCGAGTCGAGACCTATTTCAGAGAGGGTTGAGTCAGAGTCCAGACTGAGTTCAGAGAGGGTTGAGTCTGAGTCAAGACTGAGATTAGAGAGGGCTGAGTCCGAGTCAAGACCGAGTTCAGAGAGGGTTGAGTCCGAGTCGAGACCGAGTTCAGAGAGGGTTGAGTCCAAGCCAAGACCGAGTTTAGAGAGGGTTGAGTCTGAGTCGAGACCAAGTTCAAAGAGGGTTGAGTCCAAGCCAAGACCGAGTTTAGAAAGGGTTGAGTCCGAGTCGAGACCGAGTTCAGAGAGGGTTGAGTCCGAGCCGAGACCGAGTTCAGAGAGGGTTGAGTCCGAGTCGAGACCGAGTTCAGAGAGGGTTGAGTCCGAGTCGAGACCGAGTTCAAAGAGGGTTGAGTCCAAGCCGAGACCGAGTTTAGAGAGGGCTGAGTCCGAGTCGAGACCGAGTTCAAAGAGGGTTGAGTCAGAGCCAAGGCCGAGTTTAGAGAGGGTTGAGTCAGAGTCGAGACCTAGTTCAGAGAGGGTTGAGTCCGAGTTCAAAGAGGGTTGAGTCCGAGCCCAGACTGAGTTCAGAGAGAGTTGAGTCCGAGTCGAGACCGAGTTCAGAGAGAGTTGAGTCAGAGTCGAGACCTATTTCAGAGAGGGTTGAGTCAGAGTCGAGACCTATTTCAGAGAGGGTTGAGTCAGAGTCCAGACTGAGTTCAGAGAGGGTTGAGTCTGAGTCAAGACTGAGATTAGAGAGGGCTGAGTCCGAGTCAAGACAGAGACCAGAGAGGGTTGAGTCAGAGTCAAGACCGAGTTCAGAGAGGGTTGAGTCCGAGTCAAGACCGAGTTCAGAGAGGGTTGAGTCCGAGTCAAGACCGAGTTCAGAGAGAGCTGAGTCCGAGTCAAGACAGAGACCAGAGAGGGTTGAGTCCGAGTCAAGACCGAGTTCAGAGAGAGTTGAGTCCGAGTCAAGACCGAGTTCAAAGAGAGTTGAGTCCAAGTCTGAGTCAAGACCGAGTTCAGAGAGGGTTGAGTCCGAGTCAAGACTGAGTTCAGAGAGGTTGAGTCCGAGTCAAGGCCGAGTTCAGAGAGGGTTGAGTCCGAGTCAAGGCCGAGTTCAGAGAGGGTTGAGTCCGAGTCCGAGCCAAGACCGAGTTTAGAGAGGGTTGAGTCCGAGTCGAGACCGAGTTCAGAGAGGGTTGAGTCCGAGCCGAGACCGAGTTCAGAGAGGGTTGAGTCCGAGTCGAGACCGAGTTCAGAGAGGGTTGAGTCCGAGTCGAGACCGAGTTCAAAGAGGGTTGAGTCCAAGACAAGACCGAGTTTAGAGAGGGCTGAGTCCGAGTCGAGACCGAGTTCAAAGAGGGTTGAGTCAGAGCCAAGGCCGAGTTTAGAGAGGGTTGAGTCAGAGTCGAGACCTAGTTCAGAGAGGGTTGAGTCCGAGTTCAAAGAGGGTTGAGTCCGAGCCCAGACTGAGTTCAGAGAGAGTTGAGTCCGAGTCGAGACCAAGTTCAGAGAGAGTTGAGTCAGAGTCGAGACCTATTTCAGAGAGGGTTGAGTCAGAGTCGAGACCTATTTCAGAGAGGGTTGAGTCAGAGTCCAGACTGAGTTCAGAGAGGGTTGAGTCTGAGTCAAGACTGAGATTAGAGAGGGCTGAGTCCGAGTCAAGACAGAGACCAGAGAGGGTTGAGTCCGAGTCAAGACCGAGTTCAGAGAGGGTTGAGTCCGAGTCAAGACCGAGTTCAGAGAGAGTTGAGTCCGAGTCAAGACCGAGTTCAGAGAGAGCTGAGTCCGAGTCAAGACAGAGACCAGAGAGGGTTGAGTCAGAGTCAAGACCGAGTTCAGAGAGAGTTGAGTCCGAGTCAAGACCGAGTTCAAAGAGAGTTGAGTCCAAGTCTGAGTCAAGACCGAGTTCAGAGAGGGTTGAGTCCGAGTCAAGACTGAGTTCAGAGAGGGTTGAGTCCGAGTCAAGGCCGAGTTCAGAGAGGGTTGAGTCCGAGTCCGAGTCAAGACCGAGTTCAGAGAGGGTTGAGTCCGAGTCAAGGCCGAGTTCAGAGAGGGTTGAGTCCGAGTCCGAGTCAAGACCGAGTTCAGAGAGGGTTGAGTCCGAGTCAAGAGCGAGACCAGAGAAAATCCACAAACAACATTAAAACATAATTTAATTAACTTTTTAGTTACGGATGACGTGCACTGCAGAAAAGTTGCTGCCTTTTTAAAGCAAAGTGAATGTGCCGGAGGGAGAGAGGGCGGGCGGCCTTCTGTCAGACATTTTTGGGGGGAGATGCTCAGTGTTGAGACTGTCATCGGTCATCGTTTGATTATTTATCAAATAATTCATTTTATTATTTAATTAAACAAGATTTGGTTTTATCTGTGACATTTTGTCCTACTTTGTAAACAGTAAATATATTAAATGTATATATTTAGTCAATGACAAGACCAAGACCATTCAAATATGGTCTTGAGACCGAGTCCAAGACCGAGTTCGAGTCCCGAGTACTACAACACTGGAAACAAGCAACCAGTGCCAAAATAGCTTGTTAGCTCCGCCCACTTCCATGAAGCGCTGCGAATGATGTAATCGAGTTGATCTCTCTACTCTCTCAAAATACCTAAATGTTTGTATATATATGCATAATGTAGTTTTATATTTCTCCATCTTTTTAATTCAATCATACTGTTCACAGTGCTTCATGGAATTGCAGTTCTTTCCCTCATTAAAGCTGTTACGTTCACAGTCTTGTACCTTTGTCTTTTTGTCTGATTTTCAAAAACTCTTTTGCTTCAAATCAAAGTTTGTAGTGTTGTGATTCACCTTGTAGCTAATTGTCTTGGTTCATGGCTTATAACGCTTTAATGAAGACTTTTTAAAAACCCCTATGGGAAAAATGAATGGTAAAAATATGTATAAAAGTTGTCGCTCGCATGATTATGAAGTGAATGTACTGAGATGAATACTGTGATGGTCTCTAAATGAGCTGTTTTTGTACTGTGTTTTGGGATTGATTAGTTCATTTTCAGTGTATGTTACACAGCGCCGCTAATGCTTGGCAGACTTCGTTATGTGGACATGACCCCTGACCTCACTGACCCTGCACAGCGCCGGTAACACCCTTCAAACCCTGCGTCTCCCTGCAGGTGTGTGGCCTAAAGCAGGAAGAAAACGCTGCTGTTCCTCCAGGGTGTCTCTTTCAGGTCCTTGACCAGCAGGTTGGCCTCGGGTCATGAAGGGGGTCATGACCTTTCGTGAAGGAATGTGGTTCGTCTCCATTTCCTTGTTGATGTTACAGTCTGGATGTAGACAACTACATGTGAAGGTTATGAATTACTCATCTGTCCCTCATTTTATTCTCATGGTTGAATATAATGGAAAGTATCGGACATAATTTTTACAATATTGGTTGTAGACATTAGCCATTAGTTATCACGAACAATTAACAAATCTTCTACTGTATTTATTGGTTAATGTTCATTTCTAAATTTTACATTAAAATTAATGTATCAATTAAGTTAATATTAATAAAAATGTATTATTATTATTAATTGAATTATTATTAATAAAATTATACAAAAATAAACATAATTCACTTTTTTTAAAGTATGTTTTTTGTTATTTAAGCATTTAGCAGACACATTTATCCAAAGGGATTTAAACAAAACAGGAACAAAAGCAATTTGTCAAAGAGCCAACAATATTTGTAATATACAATACCAGATTTATTCGAAAGCAAGAAAAGAGGAAAATGCAAAAAAAAAAAAAAGATTATTATTATTTTTTTAAATGCAATGTTTTGATCTCATTAAATGTTTTTCTACAAATTTAAGTTATGGAATTAGCTACTGCATTTTGAAATAACAATTAATACTATTTTTTCAGTAGTTTAATTGTAATAGTAAGTGGTGTAAAAATTATATTTTTCATTGTTAGCTCATGATGAATAAAGCACTTCGTGGCTGTTGGGCGGAAACCTTGTATCTCCATTTTTCGTCATTTTTATTTTTTTTCGTAAATAATTACTATTGGTCACCTTTTACATCTGTCTGTGGATTTTGCAAATAACCAATGAAAATTATAAAAAAGAACATGTGACGAAACCTCGTAACTCCATTGGGTCCTCAAACTATCAGTTAAACCTGGTAACTCCATTGGGTCCTCAAACTGTCAGTCAAACCTCGTAACTCCATTGGGTCCTCAAACTGTCAGTCAAACCTCGTAACTCCATTGGGTCCTCAAACTGTCAGTCAAACCTGGTAACTCCATTGGGTCCTCAAACTGTCAGTCAAACCTCGTAACTCCATTGGGTCCTGAAACTGTCAGTCAAACCTCGTAACTCCATTGGGTTCTCAAACTGTCAGTCAAACCTCGTAACTCCATTGGGCCCTCAAACTGTCAGTCAAACCTGGTAACTCCATTAGGTCCTCAAACTGTCAGTCAAACCTGGTAACTCCATTGGGCCCTCAAACTGTCAGTCAAACCTGGTAACTCCATTGGGTCCTCAAACTGTCAGTCAAACCTGGTAACTCCATTGGGTCCTCAAACTGTCAGTCAAACCTCGTAACTCCATTGGGCCCTCAAACTGTCAGTCAAACCTCGTAACTCCATTGGGCCCTCAAACTGTCAGTCAAACCTGGTAACTCCATTGGGTCCTCAAACTGTCAGTCAAACCTGGTAACTCCATTGGGTCCTCAAACTGTCAGTCAAACCTCGTAACTCCATTGGGCCCTCAAACTGTCAGTCAAACCTCGTAACTCCATTGGGTCCTCAAACTGTCAGTCAAACCTGGTAACTCCACCAAAATTATTTGCGCTTGATTTTGGTAAAATGTTGTCAAAATTTCTGACCACATATAAAGCCACAGTATCAACCTTGACCGCAAGGTTTTTTCCATTTCCTGAAAAGTAGGGTTTTTGGATACTTCAGGATAAACATCGATATACTGACATTGCACTGCACTTTCTGTTCTCGTTGTTACTGTGTAACAACCTGTTATAAACCTGTTTGCTTCTTTGTACATTTCTGTTAACCACATATTTATAAGTCTACAGTTTACTCACTGCACAGTTTATTTCACTTATTTTATTCCACTTCTTTATTTATTTATTTATTTTTTCTACTTGATTTATTTATAATTCTACAGATATATATATGAATATATATATATCTGTAGATATATCTGCAGATATATATATATGAAAGATATATATATGAATTTGCACTGTCCATGGAGCGGACCTGTTTACATTTCACTGCCGGTTGTATATTCTGTATATAACTGTGTATGTGACAAATAAAACTCTTGAATCTTGAATCTTGGTGGTATGAGGTTTCCGCCCGACAGTGACAATATAATATGAATGTATAGAACCTTATTTTAAACTGTTATTATCAGCTTATATTTTCCATGAAACTGATATTCTAATATTAGAGGTATGGTTTGGACCATAGCCTAGTCTTTATTTTCATAATGCATTAACTTCTCTTTTGAATTGTACTTGTAAAGCATTGTACAATTCTACCTTTGCACGTCAAACTATAACACATTGAGCAGATTTTCTTGAAGATTTATAAACCTCTAAAGTTGTCTACATGTGTAATGGTGTGATCAGGAAATCCATTCACTGATTCATTATGTTTAATTCCCTCCTCCTGCACACATCGCTCGGCTCTTCAGGGGCCAATTTGTTGTGGTGAGGATTTTATTGAAATAATGTTTTGGGAAACCGACAAACCGATTTTCTCATAAACATCTCCATGTGTTTGAGTGTGAGAGCTGGATGTGTGATGGGAGGTTGTTAAATAACTGCGTTGAAACCTGAATGAATGGCGAAACCTCTCGCTGTGAGGCTGGTTGGCCTGTTGAAGGACATAATTTTCCAGCGATTTCATTTTTCCCCCCTTTTTTGATGAACTTAAAGTGGTTTGAGGTCAGTGATTGTGCCAATTAAATGCCGAAACATCCCTCACCATCCCATTGAGATGATTTGTGTCCACTGGAAAAAAGAAGTGGTTTTGTTGAACATGGAGAGAAAGCACTTACTGCTTTTAGGACTATAATACTTGTATTTTCTCATACCCAAAATGCATCAAACCTTCTGACATTACAAGCATCAAAATGCTCATAAAGTTGAAAGATATGGAAACTGAAAAACTGCCAAAGTGACGCTTTCTCATGAGCGCTTTCCGATGAAAATTCAACCTGCGGTCCAGATTTCAGTAGCTTCAACTAAACAATCAAAAAAACCTTGTCAGATTCAGTTAAAGTGAAGATCAGCTGAATGTGTTTTTAATGACGCATGATTTACTCGTTGGCAGCAGACTGTCATGGGCAAAGTCTCTTTTTATTCTGACGATGTTAGGTTGTTTTTGAGATGGAAAGACTGCGCATGGAGACAGGATATTATGCTTTAGTTTGGCAATGAATTTCCACCAAGAAGTGCTTGTTGAGACCTCAGATGACCTAGATTTTTACATTTTCTGAAGACAGTACAAGTGGTTGCAAGTACATTTATTTATTTTTATTTTTTCAAAATGATGCTTGATCGAACAATCCTGTCAGTTATAGAGGGGTGAAGTTTCATAACTGTTCTGTATGAATGCATTCATATGTCTCCAAATCGTAAGCATCTGGAAACATATGGAGACAATTGTCCAGATCGGTAAAGGATCTGTATCTGTATTTCAGACTATAATGTGTTTCCTCTCTCTCACTATCAGACGTGAACGAGTGTGAAGAGACCAATGGAGGGTGTGAAGCTCTGTGCTGTAACACTATTGGAAGTTTCTACTGCAAGTGTCCCGCTGGTCAAGAGCTCAAGGAGGATGGCAAGACCTGCCAGGGTGAGTCCTGTGTCTGTTCTCTCTCAGTTTCTCTGTGCATTTCATACTTTTTCAGCAAAGCTGCGTTATCTAAAGCTATTCTCATTCCAGTTCTAGAACACCAGAATGGAGTCAAACTCTATTTCTTGCTTTTTCCATTCAGCTAAGAAATTTCGGAATCTCATGCAGAAATCTTTTTAGAAATTTAGATATATCTAAAAATGTAACAAAAATGCAGGACATTCACTATTATTATTATTATTATTATTATCATCCTCATTTAATTGTGGGTTGTACTCTTGGATCAGATCTGAATGTCTGGTTTTCAGCAGAGTTGCTTTGGCATTGCAGATCTTTTACCACGTCCAGGACGATTCCGCAAAATGACACAGATAGATGGATAGATGAATGGATAGATAGGTGGGTGGGTGGATGGATGGATGGATGGATGAATAGATAGGTGGATGGATGGATGGATGGATGAATAGATAGGTGGATGGATGGATGGATGGATGGATGGATGGATGGATGGATGGATGGATGGATGGATGAATAGATAGGTGGATGGATGGATGGATGGATGAATAGATAGGTGGATGGATGGGTGGATGGATGGATGGATGAATGGGGCTGGCTGGATGGATAGGTAGGTGGATGATGGATGGATAGATCCATCCATCTGCTCTCCTGTAGCTCAAACAATAAGAGCGTGGCGCTAGCGACGCCAAGGTCATTTCCCTGGATTCCCAGGGAAAGCAAGAACTGACTGTACCTTGGATGCAGTGTAAGTCGCTTTGGATAAAAGCGTCTGCCAAATGCATAAATGTAAATGTAGATAGGTGGATGGTTTTGTGGATGGATGGATGGGTAGGTGGATGGATGGGTAGGTAGGCGGATGGATGACTGGCTGGATGGATAGATGGATGGATGGATGAATGGATAGGTGGGAGGATGGATACATTTCTCTGCTCTGTTTCTCTGCTTGTACAAACGCCTTTCACTGTGTGTGTGTGTGTGTGTGTGTGTGTGTGTGTGTGTGTGTGTGTGTGTGTGTGTGTGTGTGTGTGTGTGTCTGACTGTAATGTGTTTGGCCTCAGGAGACGGTTTCTCTTTCTGGTTCTTTATATCCATCTGAAACATGCCACTTAGAGATTTATTCATCTTTCTGATGTTTCAGATATTTGTACTCATCCTACAGATGGTTTAGATCTTATAACTCTTTCATATTAAACCAAATCCTGCTTCACAATTCGTATATGTGTTTGAATGCCAGAATATACAGTCCGCAGTGGTTTATGAACACTGCAGGCTTCATGCACAGGTATATATGGCAACACATTGTTTATGTGTTAAGATGATACCATAATTAACCCATTTTAATTGGATGATAAGGAAAATATTGGACCACAGAATACACTGATTGACAATCATAGTCCTTTATCCTTTAACATGAGAACAGTAGAATTAATTCCAACTCAAATTAATAAACTTTGTGCAAAAGAGATGTGAAATACATGAGTAAGAGATGCAGAGAAGGAGGAGAGAACGAGAGAGAGAGAGTCAGATGAAAGGTATTTCACAAGCAGGAGGGAATAAAACCTTGTGTTTCACTCCTTCCCTCTCAGACGACTTGAACTTTCATGAGACATCTGCTGCTTTTTCAGTCATTTATTTATGAGTTAATATCTTGTAAATCATGACAGGCTGGCTCATGCTTTGTCTCATGTGCATTGGGGTTAACTTTCATCCAGTTGATATGGCCTATTATTCTGGCTATCAGCATCATTTGAGACACTGCCATAGGCCACACTGTTTCTATGGATACAACCGATTCATTATGGGATACCAGATACCAGGTGAGAACATCTATTGGTCCATTTAAACTCGCAGAACGAGCTTCATCTTAAGAAATATAACCGAACAGGTGTTTTATTTTTAATTTTGATAGATAATAATTTTTTAGATTTGTTTTGAGTAATTTTAGCTCTTCAGCTTAAATTTATTTCACTTAAGATAGTTGGAGGCAGCATTTCTAATTTTAAATATTATTTATGCTGTAAAAACCGATTATTCGTGATTAATCGCATGTAACAAAGTTTGTTTATTTAATATATGCATGTTGTTTAGGAAATATCAGTTTACATTTATAAATTCATTGCAATTAATTTTAATAATCCAGTGAGATTTTTGTATGCATAAAGAGTCTGACAATAGTCTCTATGCTCCACATGGAGATCTGATCTCATCTTCATCGAAAGTCTGTCTGTGATTACATGAAGAAACAGAACAAACTGAGATGGACTAAATCCAGAAGAACTGTGGCAGCGTCTCCCAGACACCTGAGGAAACCTTCCTGCAGAACTACAGGAATAGATGAGGTGACAAAAGGGTGGTCACCCCAAATATCCATTTGATTTAGTTAACAGAAGTTAATGCATAAATAAAAGCTATATGTGTCATTATTTTTGACAGCATTCTCACTTTAAAGCATTCTGACTTTTCTCAGTCCTGGAAGGTTTCCTCAGGTGTCTGGGAGACGCTGCCTCAGTTCTTCTGGATTTAGTCTGTCTCAGTGTTTTCAGTTTCTTCATGTGATCACAGACAGACTCGATGATGGGGAGATCAGATCATATCGGCTGCTGGCAGACTTCTTGCGCATAAATCTCACTGGATTATTACAATTAATGAATAAAATGAATGTTTGGAAATGTAAACTGATATTTCCCTCTGACACACTACAGTAAAAGATATAAATAACTGGCTTAAAGACATTTTTCGTGTGACAGTACCATCGTGCCTAAGACTTTTGCACAGTACTGTTTATATGTATGCATGCATATATTGAATATGTGTGTGTGTATGTATGTATGTATATATATGCATATGTATATAAACCATGGTGTCATGGTTTAAGTAAAAAAACGCACCTGTAAGATATTTTGATCTCCTTTAATGCGCGTCTATTTTTTTCTGCCGGTTTTATTATCATCTTCGGGTGAAAATCATAAGCTTGATCACTGAACTGATTAGCAGACATCACTAATTCTTTACATGTTTAAAATGTCACAGTCTTTCACAGTTGTCATCATACTAGAATATCTTGTTTACTGTATGAGTTCATCTGTCAATGCAGAACACAGTCAGGAGCTTCCTGCACTGACTCAGCGAGCCGCTTGCCTCGAGGTACATCTATAAACACTGTTTAAGTGTTCCAGCATATTCAAGAGAAGCCAAACCAAATGCCTTCACCAATGTGGGGAAACATTTCCTGGTAATTTAACTAAAACCCAAACCAAACAGCAGCGTAGATGGAAAGTCGGCGCTAGTCTGCCAGCGTTTCTGGCTGGAGACACTTCTCTGGCACACGCATGAATCAGTGGCTCACAGTCAGCATGAATACTTTACGTATTACTACTGCGTGTGGGTTACCCTGATCTCAGTGATAGATGAACCAGAACTAACTTTTGAAGAGCCAAGCCAGATATTGAAGTTAAGTGGGCTGATGTAAAGTTGGTGAATATTGTGTTTTGGCCACTGCGAAGGCAATTGGCAACATCATATGTGCTTTCCAGGCTGTTATTATAACCAGAAGGTGATTTGCTGAAAGATGCTGCATCAGCGGGAAATTACATATCAAAAGAGACTGTTCGAGAAGTCCAATCAGTTTGAGGTTCGTCTGATGTTCTTACCATTGGAAAGAAAATCACAAATTAATTGTTTAAAAGAAGCAAAGCGAGCAAATGAACATGCAAACTTTTGCATATGTCTGGAGTTTCAGATCTTCAAATTAAAAGCAGTATACCAAATACCATCTTGATGTATAATTACTTCCAAAGTAAAATGTGCTTAATTGTCTTTAAAATATTAAAATAAGGCCACAGTGCAAAAAAGGGTATATGTATTATGTAACCTATTTTTATATATTTGCAGCAAAAAACAAACACCGTCATGCTTTGCAGGAAGCCTGTGATTATCGTGGCCTCCTGGCGTCCCGGTCAGTAATTAAGATTCCATGTAGGTGAAGAACCGGCTGGTTCCCATTACCAGACCAGTTTATGTACTGTTTAGTGCCAGCTATCCCATAGTGCCATGAGAGTCAAAAATGAGCTCGGCTGGTGAAGTGTATCAAAAGATTGTTACCACGTTTTCTGTAGTCGAACTTCAACTAGAGTATTTTTGTCCAACCCTGATTTGGATTAAACTCGCACATGAATCAAAAGGAAAATTGTATATTCCATTTGGCTTCTTTTACAGGATCGCAGCTATTAATGGAAAACTGGCCAATGAAAACATCTCCTGCAGTGATGTCATGAGGTGACAGTAACACAAAGCTGGTCATTAGTTTATTACAGGTCAGAGGTCACTCTAACACAAATCTCATTTGTTCTTTTTGGAGTCGGTGGCGCTTGCGTTGGCGGCGTCTCTCACGTTTTGTTTACAGAGAAAGCAGCGCACACACTAAAGAGACCTGCTGTGGAATCGAATGGATCTAGACAGTTGTGAATTTTTAGGATTTTTCCTCTTAGCAGGAGAGGACACCCTCAGGAGCACCTGCCAATCTGCTCCGCACCGGTCTTGATCTTTATGGTCTGATCAACAGAAGTCGACTGGTTGTGTTTAAATTTTATGTCTGTTTACTCTGAATCAAACGGCAAAAATGTGTCATAAAAAATTATTCTAGAACTGTTCTGGGCCGTGACTTACAGAGTTGGGAGACTACACACGCACACACACACACACACACACACACACACACACACACACACACACACACACACACACACACACACACACAAATATTTTAAATATTTTATAACAATATAAATCTTTACTATTACCTTTGTCAATTTAATGTACACACACACACACCGTAATATTTCTTTTTTTTGTTCTTTTTTAAATATTAATCTTCATAACTGTTTCCAACATTAATAATAAATGACACTTAACACTGAAGTAATGGTAATGATGACAATTCAGCTTTGCGTCACAAAAATAAATTATATTTTAAAGTATATTAAAATAAAAATGATTTATAATTTTTCACAATATTACTGTTTTTTTCGATCAAATAAATGCAGCCTTGATTCGTATAAAAACATTAAAAATAGTAATGTTTCCAAGCGTTTGACTGGTACTGTGTATATATATATATATATATGACCAATTTCCCTTGCAATTAAAATGAGTTTACACTCAAGCGACATGGGAAAGACACTGTAGTAGCTGTGCCAGTGGAGCGTGTCAGTCTGAAAGCTGATCTCAGTGCAGTAACAGTGTGTTTCTCAACAGGCTGTGACTCTATTAGCTCTGATCTCAGTGGGCAGCGAGCGTAGCTCTGAAAGCCACTAAACTGTCTGAGAACCTACATCTCGGTGAACCGTGAATGTACTTGTTTTCTCTTTTTTTGTAGTGTGTTCTTAATCTTCATGTCAGGCAAATGAAACAAATGGCCACTTCTCTTTTTGTTTGTGATCTCACAGCGTGAGTTTATACCAGAGGAGCTTGGATGTTTATTTACTCGTGATGTCAGGCGTTTTTTTCCCAGGTGCAGGTTCTGTTCTGAATTTTGACCAAATGCTATTGTGTGCATAAATTAGAGGTGAATTATAGACCTGCAGAACTTACCTGAATCTGATGAGTGTTTCATAACACAATATTAAATTGTGTGTTTATGTGTTCCCCCGCAGATATTGACGAGTGCCAGGTGCACAACGGCGGCTGCCAGCACAAGTGTGTGAACAGCAGGGGTTCGTATCACTGCCAGTGTAACGCTGGATCTCGACTGCATGTGGACGGACGCACCTGCATCGGTAAGACACACAGGCAGACAAACACACCATAACAAACCTGCCCAGTTTTATAATTCACCCCAAAATCAAAAGACATCAAATTCATATATTTGGCTTAAAAGAAATGAAGGATATTCTTAGGATTATTAAACTTCGAATTACTGTGTCTCAGCAAAAGTATGTACATAAACAAGAACCCCCTAACCTCCATCCTTCCATCCATCCATCCATCTGTCATTCTATCAGCCATCTGTCCGTCCATCCACCCACCCACCCATCCATCCATCTGTCCGTCCATCCATCCATCCATTCATCCATCCATCCATCCATCCATCCATTCATCCATCCATCCATCTGTCATTCTATTATCCATCCATCCATCCATCCATCCATCCATCTGTCATTCTATCAGCCATCTGTCCGTCTATCCACCCACCCACCCATCCATCCATCTGTCCGTCCATCCATCCATCCATCTGTCATTCTATCAGCCATCTGTCCGTCCATCCAACCACCCACCCACCCATTCATCCACCCACCCACCCACCCATCCCATCCATCCATCCATCCATCCATCCATCCATCTGTCATTCTATCAGCCATCTGTCCGTCCATCCACCCACCCACCCATCCATCCATCCATCTGTCCGTCCATCCATCCATCCATCCATCCATCCATCCATCCATCCATCCATCCATCCATCCATCCATCCATCCATCCATCTGTCATTCTATCAGCCATCTGTCTGTCCATCCACCCACCCACCCATCCATCCATCTGTCCGTCCATCCATCCATCCATCCATCCATCCATCCATCCATCCATCCATCCATCCATCCATCCATCTGTCATTCTATCAGCCATCTGTCCGTCCATCCACCCACCCACCCATCCATCCATCTGTCCGTCCATCCATCCATCCATCTGTCATTCTATCAGCCATCTGTCTGTCCATCCACCCACCCACCCATCCATCCATCTGTCCGTCCATCCATCCATCCATCCATCCATCCATCCATCCATCCATCCATCCATCTGTCATTCTATCAGCCATCTGTCTGTCCATCCACCCACCACCATCCATCCATCCATCTGTCCGTCCATCCATCCATCCATCCATCCATCCATCCATCCATCCATCCATCCATCCATCCATCCATCTGTCATTCTATCAGCCATCTGTCCGTCCATCCACCCACCCATCCATCCGTCTGTCCGTCCATCCATCCGTCTGTCCGTCCGTCCATCCGTCTGTCTGTCTGTCCGTCTGTCTGTCTGTCTATCTATCTATCTATCTATCTATCTATCTATCTATCTATCTATCTATCTATCTATCTATCTATCTATCTATCTATCTATCTATCTATCTATCTATCTATCTAAATATTTAAAATAAACACTGTAAGGGTGAATAAATGAATTATTCTTTTAAACAATTTCATTGACTCGAATAAAACAAGTTCATTTAGATGTTACCATGTTAAAAACATTTTAATTGAGCTGACCTAATGTATTTTACAGTGTAGCCTTCCTCTAAAGTGAAAGAAAGGGAGAAAGGAAGACAGATAATCAGAGGACAGAGGAAGGAAGAAGGAATATGATTACATTAAATTGTTCTGGCACAAATCTGCTGTATGTGTGCTTATAGAGATTGATTCTAATTTCTACTTGACGTTTAAAGTGATTTCCAATGAGTTCCCTCATTCATGTTTTAGCTGGTTCAGTGTTGAATCTGGGACTGATAGAGTCGTGCTGACAGGACACTGAAACACTTACTGAAGAGTCTCCTTTATTATGACTCGTTTGATCTTCAAGCTGAACAATAACAGCCCAGCGTCTCCACCTGTCTGTGTGTGTGTGTTTAGCTGTCCACTCCTGCAGCGTTGGGAACGGCGGCTGCGAGCATTTCTGCGTCCAGCAGACGGCGGGTCATTTCCAGTGCCGCTGTCGACCCGAATACAGACTCGATGCAGACGGGAAACACTGCAAACGTGAGTCTGACCACACTGATGCTGGACTTTCCCATGAGCATTACAGATTTCTGACCCTGAAGACACATTTACGACAGTTTTACAGCTCTTGGTGACAGTGGGATTTAAGCGAAAGTGAAATGCAAAGACAGACGAAATATGTTACAATCAAACGCAACATGAAAGTGTGCCATTTTGTTTTTCGTTTATGCTATTTTGTTATTACAGAATCAGTCTCAGTTGAAAAAAGAATAAGACATGTATTCCTTTGATTTAAACCCACGTTCCTGTTTTGTTTTCTGTGGAACTCAAAAGTAGTAAATGCATCTCTTTCCATATAACAATAATATAGTGACTAGGGCTCGTGAAGCTCCAAAATGGATGAAAACAACATAAAAGTATAGTTTTAAAATTCTATTGCAAGTTTTGGGAAGCCATAGCTTTTAATGACCAAAATTAAGTTGTTACTCACTGAAAATGCTTAAAAGTTTAAAGGGGTGGTTGATTGCCCCTTTTTACAAGATGTAAAATAAGTCTCTGATGTCCCCAGAGTGTGTATGTGAAGTTTTAGCTTAAAATACCCCACAGATCATTTTTTATAGCATGTTAAAATTGCCTTTTTTTGTGTGTCCCTTTAAATGCAAATGAGTTGCTGCTCAAGGGGCGGGGCTTCAAGAACTCGGTTAGCAGCTCTGATAACCTCATGCAGACAGGCAATGAAACTGTTCAGCCTTTTATGTTTAAACCGGAGGCGGACAATGATGGAGAGATTCAAGAAGAAGTGACAACATGTAGAATTAGTTTCTGAATGGTTAGTTGAGGAATTTATGAGTTAACTTATCTTCAGGTCATTGATTAGCATGTTCTGTCATGCCCCTTTGTTGTGTGTTCCCGGCGGCAGGATTTATGTAAATTTCAGGGTGAGTGATGTCACTAACCCGCGAGGAAGCTTGTGTAGTCCCTACCAGCCGTGCCATTTCTGTAAAAGTAAATATCTCCCTTTGCTTTGCGCGTCGTAACTTTGCAGACATTGTTTATGCTCAAACAGCAACATTACACACTAACTGAAATCATAAAAGTGAAAACATAATCAACCACCCCTTTAGTCTCATTGATGGCAAAAAAAAAAAAAAAAAAAAATTGCACTTATAAACAACTTTGTATGAGAAATTTTAAGAACAAAGTTATCACATGACTTCTTGGACTACTTTTATGAACCATCTGTGGGGCTTTTTGTTTTTTTTAATAGTTTTGAATGATCTCCACACACAGATATGAACGTGTCTTCTCTCTGAAGAGCTTGATTGACAGGTCATAGTGGAGCTGTTTGTGAAAAATCTTTATTCCCAGATGCATGAAAATACTGATAAGTGTCTTAATGTCAGAGAATCAACCTGAGGTGTCATTTAAAATATTCTTTTTTAATGTTTTATTGTTCATATGTATTTGAAGCCAAGCGCTCTCATCCTTTTGAAGTTCCCAAAGAATCACAAGAGCTGCTCAAGGAGATTTAGTAAAAATATGATTTTGGGATGAAGTTGCTCTTTGATTTACTGGATGACATAATATCACAAACGGGTGACTTCAGCACGGACATGTGTTTGTGTCTCGTTCTCAGCCCGTCTCTGATGTCATCTTGAGTTGAACATGCTCTGATGAAGGATCATAATTGCAGAATAATTTCTGCAAAATTTCTGTTTCTGTAAAACTGTGATTGTTGGCTGTGGACAGATCGTTTGACTGCAGCTGTCTGAAGGACAGACACCGAGTTAAACACACCGAGTATGAGACGAGTTACTCAGGGCAGCTGGATCTACAATTATGATAAATTATCTCACAAAACATGTCACATTTCACCTAAAAAAATTCATCATCATTTTGTATGACAATTAAAATTTATATTTCTTCTCATATTCTCACTAAAATCAAGTTTATGTTCAATCATGTTTCATGTTCTTTATTTAAATCAGCATAAATTAAAGGCAGCACAACAAATATACACTGTATATTTATGCAAAATATAATTTTAAGGCAAGACAATACAAGCAAAACCACTTGAGATTTTGGGCTATTTATTGTCTTTTATAATGTGCAGTTTCAGACTAAATTTGGAAAGTAAACATCCCAAATAAATTTTTAAGTGTCTAACAATGAAGATAAATCTCTCTCATGCTATTTGTATATTATTAAGAGTTTTTTTTTTTTTCTTAATCTTTGCTATGTCACACCATAGGACACATTTAGGGCAAGGCCGTAACCATGTCTTGAACATTAGGGGAGGACCAATTTATTTATTTTTTATAAAGCATGAAGAAACAGAACAGAGAACGAAATTCTAGGACTAATTCTAGGTGGGAAATAATCCTTTTTGCGACAATTTGCAAACAATATTTGCATTAATTTGTGTCAAATATATTATTAGTCCCAAGATTCTTTGCATTAGTGAATAAATACATAGATCTGCTACAGGAAGTGTGCATTTTGTTTTGTGATTTCACCGAGAAGAATAGAGTTTCCCTCCGCAACGTCATTAAGTGATAGATTGACGTGCTAGTCTGTGTGTGAAGACAGTGCACAAGCTAAATGAGAACGTAAACCCCGCCTACTTTGATTTGATTGGCCATCTCAATCATTTTGACATTGATGAGCACACCGAGGCAGACCAGACTAAAAATGTAACTTTTCATATTCTTCAAAAATGGTGTTTTACAAAAAACACATTTTATACTGCCTATATGTCAACTGCCCATATACCATTTGAGAAAAGCGTATAAAACAAAAATGTGTGCAATTCTTAATCAATTGGTGAATTATGGTGATAGTTACATGTTTAAATGAGTTATTATTAATGTATTAGTTAAATCTATTCATTCATTTTTTACCTTATTGACCTGGGGTGTCTTGCCTTAATTTCTGTGAAATATGAGAGAGAATATGACTGAATATAGAGAGAATATAGTGAAATATGACAGGTTCTATGAGATTCACCCACTTAGACCCAAAATCCTAATAAGTGTATGTGTAGTAATAGCTGTGACCCGATGTGCTCCTGTCATCAGTGGAGAATCCGTGTGCGCAGCGGAACGGCGGCTGTTCTCAGGAGTGCCGCAGGGATGGAGATCAGGCTCGCTGTGAATGTCATCAGGGTTATCAGCTGGCTGAAGATGCCAAGACCTGTGAAGGTAACTTACATGAAGTGTAGAGTTTGTGTCACAGGCTTATAGAACAGAAAGATGATCTTACAGATGATTCACATGTTCATACTCCAGTGATCATGCTCAGTTGTGTCTTTGTGTGTTTGTTTGCACTGTGTTTTCTTTGCATCAGATATTGACGAGTGCCAGATGGGCCAGGCGGACTGCGCTCATGGTTGCCGTAACACCAGGGGATCTTTCATGTGCGTGTGTCCCGCTGCCTATGAGTTGGGTGTGGATGGCAAGCAGTGCTATCGTGAGTATGATCCGAATAGAATAGAATAGAATAGAATAGAATAGAATAGAATAGAATAGAATAGAATAGAATAGAATAGAATAGAATAGAATAGAATTCATCAAGAAAATGAAACAAGAAGCTTTTCTTGAACCTGGCTTTATCTAGTGTTCAGATTTCTGTGCTGGAAATGTATGCAAATTTAATTAGATAATACCTCATTATTTAATCAGAACATTTCAGAACATTTGTAATACAAAAATGTGTGCAATTCTTGATTTAATTTTTTCTTATTAAGAGTTGCAACACATCATGAGATGTGAGAGTACTCATTATGAGAAAAAATAAATAAATAAATCATAATAATTAAATTAAAATAAAATAGAATAATAAATAGAATGGCTCTAAGGATATGAAATAAAGGATGAAATAGTACAGAATAGAATATAATACATATAAAATACAGTAGAATAGAATGGGTATGAAATATATAATGTTCCTGTAGGTAACTATATATTTACATATTTACTGTATATATGTAAATATAAATAAGTACATTTGTAATAGGACAGAAAAATACTAAATATACTACATTATACATTTAGAATACAGTGGCTCTGAAATGCATATGGCATAAAAATAATAAATGATTCCTATTTTACATTTTTATTTATCTCAATATAAATATGCAATTTTTATTTTATTTATGTAATATATTTAATATATATGCTAGTCTGTATATATGCATATATATATATATTCTGTTTTTCTCTCTTAGGTATCGAGATGGAGATCATAAACAGCTGTGATCATAATAATGGCGGTTGTTCTCATCACTGTGAACATTCAACCAATGGACCCGTGTGCAGCTGTAACCAAGGATACCAGCTAGACGACGACCACAAGACCTGTATCGGTACAGGAAACTACATATGGCCATTTCCTGTTTTACTGCACAAGCATGGTAACAGTGTAAGGTAAAGGTGTGTGTTCTGTGTGTCAGATATAAACGAGTGTGCAGACGGCAGTTCGTGTTGTGAGCATGACTGCACAAACTATCCCGGAGGTTATGAGTGTTACTGTACAGCCGGATATCGTCTGAGCGCTGATGGATGCAGCTGTGACGGTATGACATGTCCAGTGATTTCAGTATGTATAAACATATTCACTAGAGTGCTCAAAGTGTGGAAATATCAGAAATATGCTCAGTGAATTGTCTGATCACAGATATAGATGAGTGTTTGGCGGCCAGCGGAGGATGTGATCACACGTGTCAGAACAGCGGCGGCTCCTTCCAGTGCTCCTGTAGACGCGGGTATCGCCTCGATGAAGACAGGCGCTCCTGTATATGTGAGTTTTCAGCATGTCACAAACCTTTTCATAATCATTTCCAATACAGAACAGTAAATGAATGGTGAGGCAATTGACCAAAACATAACCTACTGCACAGATAACTCTTTAAAACAGTCATTCCAGTTTTAAAAGACAGATTATTTTAACATTTTATTTATATATTATAATTATTTATTTATTATATTATAGATATATCTCAGAACACATTCTATAGGATCTGTACTATTACTATGACTTTTGCCTCTGTAAACTCCTAATTATTAGTAAGGTAGCTGTTAAATTTAGATTAAGGGATGTAGAATATGATCATGCAGAATAAGGCATTAATATGTGCTAATAAACAGCCAATATCCGAGTAATATGCATGCTAATAAGCAACTAGTTAATAATATTATAAAGAGGACTGTCGATATTGCGAGTTAATTTGGTGCGATAATTATGGAAAAAATAATGCGTTAAAATTATTAACGCCCAGACCTGTACGTCATCTTATGTTGAAGGATATATTATATTATATTATATTATATTATATTATATTATATTATATTATATTATATTATATTATATTATATTATATTATATTATATATCAATTATATTATATTATATATCAATTATATTATATTATATATCAATTATATTATATTATCAATTATATTATATTATCAATTATTTTTTGTATTATATTATATTATATATGAATTATATTACATTATATGAATTGTTATATTATTTAATATAATATTTATTATATTATATTATGAATTATATTATATTATATTATATTAATTATATTATGAATTATATTATATTATATGAATTATTGTTATGTTATGTTATATTATTATATTATTATATTATATTATATTATATTATATTATATTATATTATATTATATTATATTATATTATATTATATTATATTATATTATATTATATTATATTAGAGTACATTTATTTTTAATTGTTTTGCATTACGTTTTCCTGATTTATTTAGTGTGTTTCTATATAGACTTTCTAACTTCTCTTCTATAGTGTGCTTAGTAAAGGTTTGTCCTAGTAGCGTGTAAACCGACTCATTGTGCTAAAGTGATTTAATGTAAAAACATAATTTAGTTCAATCGAGGATATTCTGTGATGGTTATGGCATTTTGCAGTGACTTAAAGGTTGATCAAGGTGAGATCTTTATTCCTGGACATCTGTTAAGCATTTCAACATAGATAACAGTCTGACGACAATTTTCAGGATTTTAAGTCAAAAATTTGAAGAATTTTCAACCAAGTATAGTTTATGCAATGTAAGGTCATGTAATTTAGGTCCATAGAGCATTTAATTGATTTAAGGTTTAATTAAACTATATGTGTGTATTTCTGTGTGTGTCAGTGCTGGATGAGTCCGTGGAGGCGTTGAGCAGCGGTCAGAAGGTGGAGAAACCCCGACCTCAGCTCACCATCCTGCAGGACTATGAGCAGATCCTGGAGCGATACGACGACTATGAGGACGACACGGGAGAACTGCGCGCCGAGAGCACCCTAACTGAGAAATTCAGTAAGAAACCTACTGATTGTGTTCTGTACCATTGCTGTGATTTTATATATTGTAGGATAATATATATCATAATGCAGTATTCCTTTTTGATGCAGTATGTCTGAACGGCTCGTTCGGCTTGGACTGCAGTCTGTCGTGTGAGGACTGTGCAAACGGAGGAGTGTGCAACAAACACACCAACGGCTGTGACTGTCCTGACGGATGGACGGGAATCGTTTGTAATGAGAGTGAGTTTCTCCAAAAGAGCCACAACACTAACATAATTATTATTGATAATTTAGTCACACTTTAGATTAGGGTCCAATTCTCACTATTAACTATGACTTTTGCTTTAATAAACTCCTAATTACTGCTTATTAATAGTTAGTAAGGTAGCTGTTAACTTTAGATTAAGGGATGTAGAATATGATCCTGCAGAATAAGTGCTAATAAACAGCCAATATCCTAGTAATATGCATGATAATAAGCAACTAGTTAATCGTGAGAACTGGACCCTAAACTAAAGTGTTACAGATCATTTTTAAGATTGCATTTTTTCTTGAAGAACGGTGATGGAGGGCTGGTCATTTAGGTTAAATCTTTTAGACGCTGATCGTTTAGACGTAAACAATGAATTATTCGAAAATAATGCACATCCGAGGTTGTAATGCGAGTCAATTATTCTGCTTATTCACATCTCAAGACATTGTTCAGATGGTTTATTTCAAGACATTTGTCAGGTGTTTGTCCTTAAAACGCTCTTGTGTGCAGGACTAATTTCTTACGCATCTCATCTTACGCCTCCGTTGCTAATTCCAAAACGTCATTTTAGAGCTAATAATGGAGGCTTGAGCCACTGATAGCAGACTAATGCAGTTATTAGAGAGAGAGATGAAGCGTGTGTGAATGACCTGAGTCTGTGCGTCTCTCAGTGTTCGGCAGCAGCGTCTCTACTAGGCCTGTCGCAATAATCAATATATCATTATATCATGATATAATTGCACAATATATGTACATGACCCTAATAATTTGGGATGCAATATATCGTCCATTCTGTTTACATGATAATGAATGTCACCATCATTTTACTCGATTGTGCCGTCATCTTGTATGTTTTCCGTGACGAAGGTGAAAGTGTTTCTCGGGCAGTTCCTTCATGCACAGAGCGGTTATCGACAGGCGGCGCCGTTTGAGGCGTTCTAGTGTTTTCCTGACAACTCCTGACAGTTTGGAAGAATAAGCCCAAATGGACTCGAGTTCAAAGCCGCAATCCCGTTCCGGTGCACATATAAATGTCAGCGCAGAATGACGAGTGTTAAAGGGAAAATGTTTATTTACTATTAATTACATTTGATTTTATTTAGGATAATATATATTTTACCCTTAATTTCCATGATCTAAAGAATTAAAAGGTTGTCATTTGAAAGTGTGTGGGTCTGCTTGCATTATTATGCTGTTATATTAGGATTATATATTCAGTGGCATAAAACAGTCTTAAAATGACAATATCGTTTATCACAATTATTTATGGGACGATATATCACGAAACAAAAAGTAGTTATCATGACAGGTGAAACTGTTAGTTTATCTGCTTCAAGAACAGCGGCGTTATTACCTCGCTAGTGAGAAATGTCATGTAGTTTTTAAGTTGCTGAACTATTTTACTGATAAAATCATCAGAGTATGTGTGCGTTTGAGTGGGAGAAAGGGAATATGTGCTTTACATCATTGTAACAACCATAGGGATTGAGGGGGACAATAATTGGAAATGGCCAAATTGCTCCCCAATATATGATATTTCTTAATGTTGTTCTCCATTACGTACCAGTTGTTTGTTGTTTGTTGACAGTCTGTTTTTAGGCATTTTTAGGCAATTTCGCCATTTTGAATTTAAAATATGCTATCATTTAAATGATGATGTCATTCATAACTGGATGTAACGAGACTAGAATGTTTTTCTTTTTTGACATAATAGACATACAAACAAGAGGAATGTGTGCATATTTTTAAATTAAATATTATTTGCAAAGAGTTTAAATGGATAAAATTTAAAAGATGTAAAAGGATTTAGACCAGGAACTTCTTTTACCATTCTTATTTCTTTATTCCCTTAAATCCATTTTAATTCTTTAATTTCTTTAAAGGAACACGTCGACTGTTTGGGACTTTAGCTTATTCCCCGTATCCCTCAGAGTTAGATGAGTCCATACATACCATTCTCATCTCTGTGTGTGCCATTACTCCGTCTGACGCACCCACCGCTAGCCTAGACCGATATGGCTAGGGACTATACTCTCATTCCTGCGTAATAATCAAGGAACTGCTGCCGTACCATGGATACAGAGACACAATGCCTGAAAAACGCAGCGCCTGAAAATAGGCTAACTTCCGTCAACATAACCAACGTGACTGCTGGGGACTATTTCCAGGCGCTGCGTAATATCACTGCACCACTGCACCCATGGTACGGCACACAGTTCCTTGATTATTACGCAGGAATGAGAGTATAGTCCCTAGCCATATCGGTCTAGAAAATCACAACTTTTCATTTTCCATCGGTCTTAGTACACAATGTAACTATACACATCACAACATGTAAATAGGAAAATGTTGGCGTTATTTTGTCACTTTTTGAGCAGTTGGCTAGATGGAGCCGTTTACCTCCAGTCTTTGTGCTAAGCTAGGCTAGCGGTGGGTGCGTCAGACAGAGTTATGGCACACACGCAGATGAGAATGGTATGTATGGACTTATCTAACTCTGGGGGATACGGGGAATAAGCTAAAGTCCCAAAAAGTCGGCGTGTTCCTTAAAATAAAAAAGACCACCCTCTCCCCCTTCCAAAAAAAAAAAAAACTGTTCAAAACATGGTTATGGCCTTGCTTTACACGATAAAACGTAATTTTGTGGCAAATAAACATCATTTTTATCCTATTGTTTACTATATTTATTCGCTGGTTCAGTGTCGTTGTGTGTTTTGGTTCTTCTGCTGTTGTCGGCTGTAAGGACCTTTGAAATAACTGAAATCATCCGGTGAAGTGATATGGAACTGTAATGCGGTCAAGACCTGCCTGGAACTACTTTAGCTGTGTGTTTCCCTGAAAATAATTGCACACTTTAGAACGTTCGTCAGCCAATCAGATTCAAGCATTCAACAGCCCCTGTAGTATAAACATCAATATATCTCGGATTTAATGCTTTTGGACACGAAAAGTGCTATTGGATGTTTTTCATTGGACACTTTACTCTAGTGAGATTGGATTTATCTCACAATAACAATTACAGTATTTATTTGAGATAATTATAATGCATTATAAAGCTAGAGTAACGGCAGAAATACAACAAAAGGAAAGATATATTTAGATAATTGTAAATAAATACAGTAAATAATACTTCAGGGAAAATTAAAAGGAACAAACAAACAAACCATGGCAGCAAATGATCATATAAATCTTCAATTCTAACTATCTTAAAGCTCTGGCTATATCTCTCCAGTGTCTCCTAACATAAAATACTCTATTGTTGGTGCTGAAGCATGTCTATCATAAAACAGAGACCTTATATTGTTGCTTAACCCATTAAAAATGAAAGAAAACACAATACATTTGAGCTAAATGGAAACTTCGGAGGGAATTAATGTGGGCTTTACATCAACAGAAAAGCAATTTCACAGGCAAAAAGAGAAACAAATATTTTTATCAGATGACGAAAAGACTGATGAATCAATAAACCAGAGTTCTGCACATCTTTAAAAGGTCCTGACCGCTGTCTTTCTGTGTGTGTGTTGTCCAGCGTGTCCGGAGGGCTGGTTCGGCAGGAACTGCTCGTTGAGCTGTAAGTGTAAGAACGGCGGTGTGTGTGATCCGGTCGCTGGGAGCTGCCGCTGTCCACCAGGGGTCAGTGGAGAGCTGTGTCAGGATGGTCAGTTCATTCCTTCACTGTATGGAGAGATTTAACAAATACAACCGAGTTTAACAGGGTTTATTTGATGCACTCAATGCAGGTTGTCCTAAGGGTCTCTATGGGAAGTTCTGTAATAAGAAGTGTAACTGTGCAAATAATGGGCGGTGTCATCGCACTTATGGGGCGTGTCTGTGTGACCCGGGACTGTACGGAAGGTTCTGCCACCTGTGTGAGTCACTATTTTAACTACCTTTGCTTTTAAAACATCTTCCATCTTTATAAGAACTTGTGCTGTTTGTTTATTCCGTGTTCCTGCAGCGTGTCCTAAGTGGATGTTCGGTCCAGGCTGTTCTGAAGAGTGTCAGTGTGTCCAGCAGAACACTGTCGAGTGTAACCGCCGCCATGGCACCTGTGTCTGCAAGCCCGGTTATCAGGGCGACAGCTGCGAAGACGGTCCGTCCGACGAGCATCTGAAGTGTTGTTGATTGCATTGCATTGAAAAATTTGCATTGAAATGCTTTAATGAAATACCAGGAGAATAACTAGAAAACATGCTAAAATAAAGTTAAATAAAATATTTAATATTTATAAATAAAACATGTATTTGCATTGACAGGCTTTAAAGAAATACAAGGAAAAGAATTGAAAACATGCAATCCAAAAACATAGCATTTCATATATTTTTTTTATTTGCATTGAAATGGCTTAAAGAAATGTTAACAAAAGCTTTTGATAAACCCAACCGTTCTCAAATAATGTGCAGACATACAAGGAAAAGAATTGGAAAACAATCTAAAAATAAGAAAAGAAAAGAAAATTGATTTTTAAATTTTTAAATTTTATTTTAATTTGCATTGAAATGCTTTAATGAAATAAAAGAAACATAATAATAAAACATGCAATCCTAAAATTAAATAAAAATGTTAAATAAAACCAAATATATATATATTTTTAATTTGCATTGAAATGCTTTATACAAAGAAAATAATTTAAAAACAATCTAAAAATAAAGAAAAGGAAAGAAGAAAAGAAAATGGATATGTTAAAACAGAGCATATTTGTTTTTATCTTAATTTGCAATGAAATATCAGGAAAAGAATGGGAAAACATGCAATCCAAAAATAAAATAAAATAAAATAATGGATAGTTGAAAAAAAAAAAAAAGATGGCTATATGATATGATTATGATCAACATTGATTGTTTTTCCTTGTAGAGTGTGAATCCGGCCTCTTTGGCTCTGGGTGTGAGAGGAAATGCTCCTGTCCGGATGGAGTGACCTGTGATCATGTGACTGGAGCCTGTCAACCGCAGTGTCCAGCTGGAAAGAGAGGAGACAAATGTGACCAAGGTATTATAGCTATATAATATGTCTGTAAGGTGTTAAATCATAAACTCCAATAAAACGGCATCTGGAAATTGAATGTGATGCAAGACTTAGATTAGTGTGTCATCTCTGCGATAGATTGTGTTGATGGAAGATTTGGGATTGGCTGCTCTCAGTCATGTGACTGTTCAGGGGCACCGTGTGACCGGATCACCGGCCAGTGCATGTGTCCCGCTGGAACGTTTGGAAAACGTTGTGAAAAAGGTGAAATTGTCATACTGACATGCTTATATTGAGCCAAAAAGTTTTTACATCTGTAAGCGAAACCTTTAGCTTATGATAAAAATGAACACTATTTAAAAACACAAACTGCATTAGTGCCTCATCGACAAAAACGGTCCTTTAATAAAAGTGGTTTAGTCGTTTGTTCTGGGTACGATCATTATATTTCAGGTCAAATTGACAAAAGGTAAAAATCAGGTAAAAACAGTAAACATTAATTAACATTATTCACAAAATATCAAAAAGTAAACATGATTTTTAAAACTATATTTAACAACTATTGTTTTGTTTTTTCTCAAAATGTGAATATTATAAACAGTATTTTAAATAAATATTTTTATTTATGTATGTATATGTATTTTATTTTAAATTTAACATTATGCTTTTTAATGTATTTTTAAATTGGTTATATTTAAATAATATTTAAATGTAATAATTTTTAATATATTTATATTGCTTTCCTGAAGCTCAAACAGTAATGCATGGCGCTAGTGACACCAAGATCATGGGCCATGATGCCAGGATTAACATGCACGAGCTGATAAATGTTCATGTATTTGGATAAAAGCGTCTGCCAAATGCACAGATTAAAGGAAAACACTTGGAAACATGCAATACAAAAATAAAATAAAATAAGAAATATATTTTTTAAATTTGCATTGAAATTTCCGTTAAAGGAAAACAACTGGAAAACAATCCAAAAGAAAAGAAAGAGAAAAAAGAATAGAAAATAAATGAAAATGGATATGTTAAAACATAAAATGTTAATATAAAAAAAAAAACAATTGCATTAAAAATGCTTCAATGAAATAAAAAGAACATTTGAACATTCAATTCAAATTTAATTTAATATAAAAAATTGAGTTGAATTTAAATTAAATTAAACATATAATGTGTGCAAATTATATTTAATAATATTTAAATGTCGGAAATGGCTCAGTGGTTCATGTGGGTTGTCTACAAACCGGAAGGTTGGTGGTTCAATCCCCGTTTCCTCCTGACCAAGTGTCGAGGTGTCCATGAGCGAGACACCGAACCCCAGCTGCTCCCGACGCCGTCGGTGTATGAATGAGTCAATGAATGTGAGGCAATATGTAAAGCGTTTTGGTGGCCATGGGTCTGTTGAAAGCGGTCCATTAACCATTTTATATATATTATATTCATATTGCTTTCCTGAAGCTCAAACAGGAATGCATGATGTCTTAATTGAAATGAAGTTCTTCATGAGCTGTTCATGAGCCTCAGTGAGAAACAGTCAAACATTTTATGATTTCCATTATTTCCGACAACTCAGAAATGTGTTGAGGGTCAAACTGACCTGGAACATAATATAAAACTAGAATGATATAATTCTCTTAATTACAAATGAATATGTTCATAAATATATATGTTTGTGCATCAGAGTGTGCGGAGGGTCGCTGGGGTGTGGAATGTCGGGAAACGTGTCCAGCTTGTGAGAACGGAGGCCGCTGTGACCGGCGTAATGGCTCGTGTGTTTGCGCTCCTGGATTCATCGGCAGATTGTGCCAGAACAGTGAGTGAACCTGGACGCTCCGTCAGTGATCCCTGTGCCTTCTCCTGTATCCCGTGTTTCTGAAGCTCTCTGTGTTTAGTGTGTCCCGCGGGCCGTTTCGGTGTGGGCTGTCAGCACAGATGTGTGTGTGATAATGGAGGACGTTGTCATCCTGTAACCGGACGCTGCTCGTGTCCCCCCGGCTGGACGGGCCACAGCTGCAGGAAGGGTTTGTTTTGTTTTTGTTGTATTATGTAATTCTAAAAAAATAAATAATAATCATATTTTGATGGTGAGATAATGTGTGTGTTGTAGCCTGTGACGCGGGCCGCTGGGGTCTGGACTGTGCAAGTGTGTGTGACTGTCGAAACGGTGACGGAGGGTGTGACGCTCAGACCGGACGCTGTCAGTGTGAGGCGGGTTTCACTGGACCACGATGTGACCAGAGTCAGTCACATACACACACATTACTTTAACCACACACATGCATGTACACCAACATAACACAAGTGTGTTAAAGAAATGCGTGGTCATTTATGGATGCAGTTTACACTGTCCTATCAATATAATATTATTTCATTATATTGTGTATTTATTATTTGATTATGGTTTAACGTTAAATATGTGGTCACGTCCTCTTATATTCCATGTTACCTAATATATGTTATAAATGTTACAATATTTAAAAAAATAATTGGAAAACACACAATCTAAAATAAATAAATAAATATTTTAATATTTATTATTTAATTTAAAATATTTAGATTCAACAGTCCTTTTATATTCCAAGTATACCTAATAGCTGTTATAATAAAAATATACATATATTTGGAAACCATGCCATCTAAAAATAATAAAATATTTTTGATCAGCATAATTTTAGTTTAAAATATATATACACATGTATTAAGGAAAATGTATATCTAAGATCCTGTAACTGTAACATTTTTAAAACCTTTTTGACCACATTTTTAATGGTTTTGCATTTTGACAAATTAATTTATAAATGTACAGATATTCCATGTAGTCTCTCAATTCATATGTGCTCATAAACATGCCATGTATAACAATTATTTAAAAACTAGATGGAGATGTGATATATAGGATGATAAATATGAATTATTTATCTTTGTAGAGTGGAACTAACTTTGACAGTCCTTCTGTATTGTGTATGTATATCTATATCTGTAATAAACGTTACAGTATGTATCATGTGATATGTTGTAAATCTGTCCCAGAATGCCCTGCTGGTTCATTTGGACCGGGGTGTAAGCATCGCTGCCAGTGTGAAAACCAGGCATCATGTGACCATGTGGGCGGAGCTTGTACCTGTAAGATTGGCTGGACTGGGACGTTCTGTGAAAAACGTACAGTATGATTGTTCCACTTCACATATATTAACATCAGTCGCGTTATCGGACACTGATGATCAGGTTTTCGACTGTATGCTTGTGTGTGTGTGTGTGTGTGTGTGTGTTCAGCTTGTCCGCAGGGTTTCTATGGTCTGGATTGTCAACAGAAGTGTGTGTGTATGAACGGGGGTCTCTGTGATCATGTCGATGGTGAATGTTCCTGTCAGCCTGGCTGGATCGGTCCACACTGTAACCAAAGTGAGCTTATTTTAAAACACGTTAACTGACTTCTATCTCCATGCTTTGCTATGGTACCTTTAAGACTTCTGTGTGTAAAAGATGTGTGATGATTGGCTAACTTCTGGCAAACAAAGAGGATTTTTATCTTGCTCATCTGTGCAAAACCCTGCATGATTATTTTTTCTTTCGTGAGCACATCTGTCTCTCTGTCCTAGTTTTCCCATGAGTAATGTTTGTGTCGGTCTCGTCTGTAGCGTGTCCTGCTGGATTGTATGGAGCGAGCTGTTCTCAGACCTGTGTTTGTCACAATAACAGCAGCTGTGATGCTGTAAGCGGTCAGTGCGAGTGCAGCGCAGGCTGGACGGGAGACTCCTGCTCACAGCGTAAGATTCTGACTCTTCAGTCATTAAACAGCTGTGCTAGCTGACTATACACATGTACAATGCTGAAATATATATAGTTCAGTCATGAAACACTTCCAAGCAGCTGATTGGTTCTCTTAACGCTGATGTTCTTGGCCAATTTATTTCTGTCCCAAACTGGATCAACTCAGTGCAGTGCACCATGGGAATTTTCCTTGTGCTCCATCTTCCCCAGCACCACCTGCCCGGATCGCCCTACTTTCCTTGCATCAGCTCGAATTCTGTTTACCGTATTCATATGCATGTGCATATCCTTCATTCATGCATCAACGTAGCAGATCTAGTCTACTACTAAACAGGGCAAATTAGCATGACAGCGAAATCCCAAAAAAAGCACTGATGGGAGTGGAAAGTTCTGCGCGTGATCTACTGACGACACGCAACTGAGTGAACGCAGACGCAGCGGATCATTTCCAACACAATCTACCAAGAACAGCGCTAATTAGAATCTGGTTTAAGACATGCTTTTATTGGGGCGGTAAATAATGGCGCAAATACCAGTAAATTGATGAGCGCAAACCTTAGTAAATCACCTCGCATGTTTCATTGAAATACTCTCCTACCATAAATATTGCGTCTGAAAGGGAAACTCCTATGCATATGCAATAAGATCAGCTGCAAGAATCCACGCCTTTTCAGCGCTAATTTTTCACTGGGTGTCTTTAGTAAATCCTGACAGTAGTTTTTAATGGCAAAAGAGGGTTTGTGGATAGAATAGAATAGAATAGACAACCATGGCATGGCCAGTACACAACATTAGACTCACATGACAGTACATGACATACAGTACATTTCTAATAACCAACAATCCAAAATATATATAAAAAACTACAGTATTCCAATCTGACACAAATGAATGAGTGAGTGAGTGAGTGAGTGAGTGAATAAATGAATGAATGAATGAATGAGTGAATGAGTGAGTGAGTGAATGAATAAATGAGTGAGTGAATGAGTGAGTGAATGAATAAATGAGTGAGTGAGTGAATGAGTGAGTGAGTGAGTGAGTGAGTGAGTGAGAGTGAGTGAGTGAGTGGTGGTGAGTGAATGAATAAATGAGTGAGTGGTGAGTGAATGAATGAATGAATGAATTAATGAGTGAATGAGTGAGTGAGTGAATGAATGAGTGAGTGAATGAATAAATGAGTGAGTGAGTGAGTGAGTGAATGAATAAATGAGTGAGTGAGTGAGTGAGTGAATGAGTGAGTGAGTGAGTGAGTGAGTGAGTGGAGTGAGTGGTGGTGAGTGAATGAATGAGTGAGTGAGTGAGTGAGTGAATGAATTAATGAGTGAGTGAGTGAGTGAGTGAATGAATTAATGTGGAGAGAGTGGTGAGTGGTGAGTGGTGAGTGAGTGAGTGAGTGAGTGAAGTGAGGTGAGTGAGTGAGTGGGAGTGAGTGAGTGAGTGAGTGAGTGGTGGTGGTGTGGTGAGTGAATGAAGTGAGTGAGTGAGTGAGTGAATGAATAAATGAGTGAGTGAGTGAGTGAATGAATAAATGAGTGAGTGAGTGAATGAATAAATGAGTGAGTGAGAGTGAGTGAGTGAATAAATGAGTGAGTGAGTGAGTGAATGAATGAATTAATGAGTGAGTGAGTGAGTGAATGAATGAGTGAGTGAATGAATAAATGAGTGAGTGAGTGAATGAATGAGTGAGTGAGTGAGTGAATGAGTGAATGAGTGAGTGAGTGAGTGAGTGAGTGATGAGTGAGTGAATGAATGTGAATGAGTGAGTGAGTGAATGAGTGAGTGAGTGAGTGAGTGAGTGAATGAATAAATGAGTGAGTGATGAATTAGTGAGTGAGTGAGTGAATGGTGAGTGAATGAATAAATGAGTGAATGAATGAGTGAGTGAGTGGGTGAGTGAATGAATGAGTGAATGAGTGAGAATGAATAAATGAGTGAAGTGAGTGAATGAATAAATGAGTGAGTGAGTGAATAAATGAGTGAGTGAGTGAATAAATGAGTGAGTGAGTGAATGAATGAGTGAATAAATGAGTGAATGTGAGTGAGTGAGTGAGTGAATAAATGAGTGAGTGAATGAGAGTGAGTGAGTGAATGAATGAGTGAATAAATGAGTGAATGAGTGAGTGAGTGAGTGAGTGAGTGAGTGAGTGAATAAATGAGTGAGTGTATGAATGAGTGAGTGAGTGAGTGAGTGAATGAATAAATGAGTGAGTGAATGAATGAGTGAGTGAATGAGTGAGTGAGTGAGTGAGTGAGTGAGTGAGTGAGTGAGTGAGTGAATGAGTGAATGAATAAATGAGTGAGTGAGTGAGTGAATGAATGAATGAATGAATGAATTAATGAGTGAATGAGTGAGTGAGTGAATGAATGAGTGAGTGAATGAATGAATGAGTGAGTGAGTGAGTGAGTGAGTGGTGAGTGAATGAATGAATGAATGAGTGAGTGAGTGAGTGAGTGGTGGTGGTGAGTGAGTGAGTGGTGAGTGAGTGAGTGAATGAGTGAGTGAGTGAGTGAGTGAGTGAATGAATGAGGTGAGTGAGTGAGTGAGTGAGTGGTGGTGAATGAGTGGTGAGTGGTGGTGAGTGAGTGAGTGAGAGTGAATGAGTGAGTGAATGAATGAGTGAGTGAGTGAGTGAGTGAGTGAATAAATGAGTGAATGAGTGAGAATGAATAAATGAGTGAATGAGTGAGTGAATGAATAAATGAGTGAATGAGTGAGTGAATGAATAAATGAGTGAGTGAGTGAGTGAATAAATGAGTGAGTGAGTGAATGAATGAGTGAATAAATGAGTGAATGAGTGAGTGAGTGAATAAATGAGTGAGTGAATGAGAGTGAGTGAGTGAATGAATTAGTGAATAAATGAGTGAATGAGTGAGTGAGTGAGAGTGAGTGAGTGAGTGGAGTGAGTAAATGAGTGGTGGTGTGAGTGAGTGTGAGTGGTGAGGAGTGGTGAGTGAGGTGAGGTGGTGGAGAGTGTGAGTGTGGTGAGTGAGTGAGTGGTGAGTGAGTGAGTGAGTGAGTGAATGAATGAGTGAGTGAATGAATAAATGAGTGAGTGAGTGAATGAATAAATGAGTGAGTGAGTGAGTGAGTGAATGAGTGAGTGAGTGAGTTAATGAATTAATGAGTGAGTGAATAAATGAGTGAATGAGTGAGTGAATGAATAAATGAGTGAGTGAGTGAGTGAGTGAATAAATGAGTGAGTGAGTGAGTGAATGAATGAGTGAATAAATGAATGAATGAGCGAGTGAGTGAATAAATGAGTGAGTGAATGAATGAGTGGAGTGAGTGAATGAATGAGTGAATAAATGAGTGAATGAGTGAGTGAGTGAGTGAGTGAGTGAGTGAGTGGTGAGTGGTGAGTGAGTGAGTGAGTGAGTGAGTGAATGAATGAGTGGTGAGAGTGAGTGAGTGAGGTGAGTGGTGAGTGAGTGAGTGTGTGAATGAATGAGTGAATAAATGAGTGAATGAGTGAGTGGTGAGTGAGTGTGAGTGAGTGAGTGAGTGAGTGAGGTGAATGAGAGGTGAGTGAGAGTGAGTGAGTGAGTGAGTGAGAGTGAGTGGAGTGAGTGAGGTGAGTGAGTGAGTGAGGTGAGTGAGTGAGTGAGTGGAGTAAGTGAGTGTGAGTGAGTTAATGAATTAATGAGTGAGTGAATAAATGAGTGAATGAGTGAGTGAATGAATAAATGAGTGAGTGAGTGAGTGAGTGAATAAATGAGTGAGTGAGTGAGTGAATGAATGAGTGAATAAATGAGTGAATGAGTGAGTGAGTGAGTGAGTGAGAGTGAGTGGTGAGTGAGTGAGTGAGTGGTGAGTGAGTGAGTGAGTGAATAAATGAGTGAGAGTGAGTGAGGTGGTGAGTGAGTGAAGTGAGTGAATGAATGAATGAATGAGTGAGTGAATGAATGAATGAGTGGAGTGAGTGAGTGAGTGAGTGAGTGAGTGGTGAGTGAGTGAGTGAGTGAATAAATGAGTGAGTGAGAGAGTGAGTGAGTGAGATGGAGTGAGTGAATGAGTGAGTGAGTGAGTGAGTGAGTGAGTGAGAGTGAGTGAGTGAGTGAGTGAGTGAGAGTGAGTGAGAGGTGAGTGAGGTGGTGAGTGGAGGAGAGGTGAGTGAGGTGAGTGGTGAGTGAGTGAGAGTGAGTGAGTGGAGTGAGAGTGAGTGAGTGAGTGGTGAGGTGAGTGAGTGAGAGTGAGTGGAGAGTGGTGGTGAGTGAGTGAGAGTGAGTGAGTGGTGGAGTGAGTGAGAGTGAGTGAATGGTGGTGAGTGAGTGAGTGAATGAATAAATGAGTGAGTGAGTGGTGAATGAATAAATGAGTGAGTGAGTGAGTGAATGAATAAATGAGTGAGTGAGAGTGAGTGAGTGAGTGAATAAATGAGTGAGTGAGTGAGTGAATGAATGAATTAATGAGTGAGTGAGTGAGTGAATGAATGAGTGAGTGAATGAATGAATGAATGAGTGAGTGAGTGAATGAATAAATGAGTGAGTGAGTGAGTGAATGAATGAGTGAGTGAGTGAGTGAGTGAATGAATGAGTGAGTGAATGAATGAGTGAGTGAGTGAGTGAATGAATTAATGAGTGAGTGAGTGAGTGAATGAATAAATGAGTGAGTGAATGAATTAATGAGTGAGTGAGTGAATGAGTGAGTGAATGAATAAATGAGTGAGTGAATGAATAAATGAGTGAGTGAATGAATAAATGAGTGAGTGGGTGAGTGAATAAATGAGTGAATGAGTGAGAATGAATAAATGAGTGAATGAGTGAGTGAATGAATAAATGAGTGAGTGAATGAGTGAGTGAGTGAGTGGTGGTGAGTGAGTGAATGAATGAGTGAGTGAGTGAGTGGTGAGTGAGTGAGTGAGTGAGTGAGTGAGTGAGTGTGGTGAGTGAGTGAGTGAGTGAGGTGAGTGAGTGAGAGAGTGAGTGAGTGAGGAGTGAATGAGTGAATGAGTGTGGGTGAATAAATGAGTGAATGAGTGAGTGAGTGGTGGTGAGTGGTGAGTGAGTGAGTGAGTGAGTGAGTGAGTGGTGAGTGAGTGAGTGAGTGAATGAATGAGTGAAGAGTGAGTGAGTGTGGTGAGTGAGTGAGTGGTGAAATGGAGTGAGGTGAGGTGGTGAGGTGAGTGGAGGTGAGTGGGTGAGTGGTGAGTGAGTGGTGAGTGTGAGTGGTGAGTGGTGAGTGAGTGGAGGTGGAGTGAGTGAGTGTGAGTGTGGTGGTGAGGTGAGTGAGAGTGAGTGGAGAGTGAGTGAGTGAGTGAGTGAGTGAGTGGTGAGTGAGTGTGGTGAGTGAGAGTGAGTGAGTGAGTGGTGGTGAGTGAGTGAGTGAGTGAATGAATAAATGAGTGAGTGAGTGAGTGAATGAATAAATGAGTGAGTGAGTGAGTGAATGAATAAATGAGTGAGTGAGGAGTGGTGGTGAGTGAATAAATGAGTGAGTGAGTGAGTGAATGAATGAATTAATGAGTGAGTGAGTGAGTGAATGAATGAGTGAGTGAATGAATAAATGAGTGAGTGAGTGAGTGAATGAATAAGTGAGTGAGTGAGTGAATGAATGGTGGTGAGTGAGTGAGTGGTGGTGAGTGAGTGAGGTGAGTGAATGAATGAGTGAGTGAATGAATGAGTGAGTGAGTGAGTGAGTGAGTGAATGAATTAATGAGTGAGTGAGTGAGTGAATGAATAAATGAGTGAGTGAATGAATTAATGAGTGAGTGAGTGAATGAGTGAGTGAATGAATAAATGAGTGAGTGAATGAATAAATGAGTGAGTGGGTGAGTGAATAAATGAGTGAATGAGTGAGAATGAATAAATGAGTGAATGAGTGAGTGAATGAATAAATGAGTGAGTGAATGAGTGAGTGAGTGAGTGAATGAATGAGTGAATAAATGAGTGAATGAGTGAGTGAGTGAGTGAGTGTGAGTGAGTGAGTGAGTGAGTGAGTGAGTGAGTGAGTGAATGAATAAATGAGTGAGTGAGTGAGTGAGTGAATGAGTGAGTGAGTGAGTGAGTGAGTTAATGAATTAATGAGTGAGTGAATAAATGAGTGAATGAGTGAGTGAATGAATAAATGAGTGAGTGAGTGAATAAATGAGTGAGTGAGTGAGTGAATGAATGAGTGAATAAATGAATGAATGAGCGAGTGAGTGAATAAATGAGTGAGTGAATGAGTGAGTGAGTGAGTGAATGAATGAGTGAATAAATGAGTGAATGAGTGAGTGAGTGAGTGAGTGAGTGAGTGAGTGAGTGTGAGTGAGTGAGTGAGTGAGTGAGTGGTGAGTGAATGAAAATGAGTGAGAGAGAGTGAGTGAGTGAGTGAGTGAGGTGGTGGTGAGAGTGTGAATGAATGAGTGAATAAATGAGTGAATGGTGGAGTGGTGAGTGAGTGAGTGAGGTGAGTGAGTGGTGAGTGGTGAGTGAGTGAGTGAGTGGGAGTGAATAAGTGAGTGAGTGAGAGTGAGTGGTGAGAGTGAGAGGTGGTGAGGTGAGGTGGTGAGGAGAGTGAGTGAGTGAGTGGTGGTGAGTGAGTGGTGAGGTGAGAGTGGTGAGAGTGAGTGAGGTGGTGGAGGAGTGAGAGTGGTGAGTGAGTGGAGGAGTGAGGTGGTGGTGAGTGAGTGAGGAGTGTGGTGGTGAGTGAGTGGTGAGTGGTGGTGGTGGTGGTGAGGTGAGTGTGGTGAGTGAGGTGGTGGGTGAGTGAGTGGAGGTGAGTGGTGGTGAGTGGTGGTGAGTGGAATGAATAAATGAGTGAGTGTGGTGAGTGAATGAATAAATGAGTGAGTGAGTGAGGTGAGGTGAGTGGTGAGTGAGTGGTGAGTGAGTGGTGGTGAGTGGTGAGTGAGAGTGAGTGAGTGAGTGAGTGGTGAGTGGAGGAGTGGTGGAGGAGTGAGTGAGTGAGGTGTGGTGAGTGAGTGAGTGAGGTGAGTGAGTGGTGGTGGTGAGGTGGTGAGTGGTGGAGTGAGTGAATGAGTGAGTGAGTGAATGAATAAATGAGTGAGTGAGTGAGTGAATGAATAAATGAGTGAGTGAGTGAGTGAATGAATAAATGAGTGAGTGAGAGTGAGTGAGTGAGTGAATAAATGAGTGAGTGGTGAGTGAATGAATGAATTAATGAGTGAGTGAGTGAGTGAATGAATGAGTGAGTGAATGAATAAATGAGTGAGTGAGTGAGTGAATGAATAAGTGAGTGAGTGAGTGAATGAATGAGTGAGTGAGTGAGTGAGTGAGTGAGTGAGTGAGTGAGTGAGTGAGTGAGTGAATGAGTGAGTGAATGAATGAATGAGTGAGTGAGTGAGTGAATGAATTAATGAGTGAGTGAGTGAGTGAATGAATAAATGAGTGAGTGAATGAATTAATGAGTGAGTGAGTGAATGAGTGAGTGAATGAATAAATGAGTGAGTGAATGAATAAATGAGTGAGTGAATGAATAAATGAGTGAGTGGGTGAGTGAATAAATGAGTGAATGAGTGAGAATGAATAAATGAGTGAATGAGTGAGTGAATGAATAAATGAGTGAGTGAGTGAATAAATGAGTGAGTGAGTGAATAAATGAGTGAGTGAGTGAATGAATGAGTGAATAAATGAGTGAATGAGTGAGTGAGTGAGTGAATAAATGAGTGAGTGAATGAGAGTGAGTGAGTGAATGAATGAGTGAATAAATGAGTGAATGAGTGAGTGAGTGAGAGTGAGTGAGTGAGTGAGTGAATAAATGAGTGAGTGAATGAGAGTGAGTGAGTGAATGAGTGAATGAATAAATGAGTGAGTGAATGAATAAATGAGTGAATGAGTGAGTGAATGAGTGAGTGAGTGATTGAGTGAGTGAATGAGAGTGAGAGTGAGTGAGTGAATGATTGAATGAGTGTATTATTCACTCACTCATTCACTCATTTATTCACTCACTCACTACGTCATTCATTCACTCACTCAATCACTCACTCATTCATTCATTTATTCACTCACTCACTCACTCACTCACTCACTCACTCACTCACTCACTCACTCACTCACTCACTCACTCACCTCACTCACTCACTCACTCACTCACTAATTCATTCACTCACTCACTCACTCACTCATTCATTCACTCACTCACTCACTCACTCACTCATTCACTCACTCACTCACTCACTCACTCACTCACTCACTCACTCACTCACTCACTCACTCACTCATTCACTCACTCACTCACTCACTCATTTATTCATTCATTCACTCACTCACTCACTCACTCATTCACTCATTAATTCATTCATTCATTCATTCATTCACTCACTCACTCACTCATTTATTCATTCACTCACTCTCTCACTCACTCACTCACTCACTCTCACTCACTCACTCACTCACTCACTCACTCACTCATTCACTCACTCACTCATTTATTCATTCACTCACTCATTCACTCACTCATTTATTCATTCACTCACTCACTCATTCACTCATTCATTCATTCATTCATTTATTCACTCACTCACTCACTCACTCATTCATTTGTGTCAGATTGGAATACTGTAGTTTTTTATATATATTTTGGATTGTTGGTTATTAGAAATGTACTGTATGTCATGTACTGTCATGTGAGTCTAATGTTGTGTACTGGCCATGCATGGTTGTCTATTCTATTCTATTGTAAATAAGTCAGAGTAGAAAGGCATTGTTTTTGACGTTATGCTGTGTGTGAATTATGGGATGGTGTTGTGTTTTTGCAGGATGTTCTCCAGGTTTGTTCGGGGTGGGCTGTGCTCAGAGCTGTCTGTGTCAGAACGGCTGGTGTGACCCTGTGAGTGGACGCTGCTTCTGTCCCAGCGGCTGGACGGGATCGGCCTGTCAACAGGGTGAGTGACTTCGGTCTTGTAGGGCCCGCTAAAATCGTTCCAATGAGGGTAACGATCCGCGGTCGAAGGTCGCTGCGCGTTCGGTGTTTTCAGCTGGGCAAAAGGATTTAATTCCATTTCCTCTTTATCGGACTCAACTTCATCATAATTTCGAATTTAGGTTAAAATGCCAATTGGTTATTTGGTCATTTATATTTAATAGTTATTTAATTATTCTGTTTAATCCTTTGTTGAAATTATACCCGTTCATAATCTACTAGAGATGGTTAATAATTCCAGAGTAAATCAGAATAGATCAGTTTATTAACAGTCAGGTAAATGTATAACGGCGATTACATAATCAATTCAAAGATAGTCCATGCATAACGTCAAATACTCTGAAGAATGAAATATGGATACCTGACTTCTTAAAATTACATAACGCTGAGCGTCTATAGGAGAAACATTTCCTTAAATACCAGACCGTTCTATGACTCACCAAATGGTGTTTGTTATAATTATAATTCGATTTTGGCCCCTTATTCAGGGGATCACGAATGGGCAATCAGAATTTGTGTTTGAATGGGTTCTCAGCATCTGTGAAGGAGGGCACTTATTTACATACAGGACGTATCCTGAATTATAGATCTGTGGGAGGTCAGCTTTTTAATGTCATACAATCTTTTCTCAACTTACAGAACTTCTTGGAGGTTTGTATTATGGTTGGGAGAATGAGACCATTTTACCAGACGCACTGAGACATTTCAAATTATATTAAACATATAGTTTACACTTAACATTATATAGGTTTTTGTATGGGTTTTCATGGAGGGGGAGAAAAGACAAGTATAGAGGCAGAGTGTGAGAGTGAGGTGTGAGCGTCTCGGATGGGGCTGTCATTTACGCAGGAGAGTGTTCAAATGTTAATTCTTAGGAAAGTTCTTTGTTTCTCAGGAAGTCATTGTTTCTTGGCCCAGACGTCCTGGCATCTGCCTTACAATCTTTATATTTCATTTCTTTATTGACTTTGAGTGAAACACCTGGAGTATTCAGCCGGTCTGTTCGTGTCTGAGATTTGATATCCTCAATGCAATATGTAATGCTCTTTATTGTGTTAATGCTCTATATACTGACGGTAGGAAGTGCTGATGAGACAGCTGACCGCAGTGCTGAATACAGGATTGCCAGCGTGGAAACTCTGGTTTTGTTTTTTATGGCGTTGAGAAAAAGGACTGGAAATGTCACAAGCCAGATTTGAACGTGCATCATCTCTGCGACAGCACTAAAGCTCAACCTGTTGAAGCATCGTTTCAGTTGTTGTGCAAAATGTTTTTGCCATTGCGTTTTGATAAATGTAACAGCTCTGAGATGTTCAGCTCCAGTAATGGACGTCACTGGTCAGTGTAAGTCGGGAAGGAAAAGAGCTGCCGATTTCCAGGCATTACATCATGTGTTTAGTGTCGTGCTGGTCTTTGAGAATTTGTTAACCGACGTCACTGCAGACACGTTCGTCACATCTTATGGGAGATCTTGGTTTCTTCTCCTCACACCTCATCCTAATTCTGGCATGAGTTTCCTCGTGTTTCAGGAGAGCAAATAGAGACAGAGCGCATTTAAGCCACGCCCACACCCACACCGGGGGGGAGACAATCCAACGCTCTCCATTGACTTTGTATTGCGTGAGGCTGCCTCATTGTCATTTCTGACTTTTAACAAAAAACAGAACAATGTCTAAAAGCTGCTATGCGACAGGATCTACAGCAAAAAGCTAAAAAACACAGAACTAAGTTTTTAAAAGCTGTTGACCCAAAAAACAAGCGTTTAAGGAGACAAAAGTGGATACAGGCAATAAGACGTGAAGCTTCAGAAGGAAGAATGGGTAAAGTTTGGGATCCTCACATCAGTATGCCTACGTGTGCAGTAAACATTTTGTCAAACATCAGTTTTATATATTTCCTGTCGCTGATTTCGTTGCCCTCCAGTGGGTGTAGTTCTGTGTAATATAACATGTCGTGCTCTGTCTCTATTGCCTGTATCCACTTTTGTGTCTTTAAATGCTCGGTTTTTGGATCAACAGCTTATAAAAACTTCTGGGTTTTTGGTTCTGTGTTTTTTAGCTTGTTTTCTGCACACCTTGTCACATAACAGCTTTTAGACATTGTTCTGTTTTTTGTTATAAGTCAGAAATGACAAGGAGGCGCTTCACGCAATGCAAAGTCAATGGAGACGGTTGGTTTGTTTCCCCCCGGTGGGCGTGGCTTTCAGATTATGACGCGTGCCGCTCTGTATTTATTTGATCAAAAATACAGAAAAAACTGTAATATTGTGAAATATTATTACAATTTAAAATAATGTTTTTATACTTTAATATATTTAAAAGTGTAATTCATTCCTGTGATCAAAGCTGAATTTATCATCATTCCTCCAGTCTTCAGTGTCACATGATCCTTCACTGATCATTCTCATATGATTTATCAATAATTGAGAAATCTTTTCTAACAATATAAATTATTCACTTTTTATCAATTTAATGCATCCTTGCTGAATAAAAGTATTAATTTCTATTTTTGATCAAATAAATGCATATTTGATGAGCATAAGACTTCTTTCAAAAACATTAAAAACAGTAATGTTTCCCAACTCTATATGCAAAACATTATATATACAATTATTTTGAATATGGATCATCCAATCAGATTTTAGAGCCAGTCAGTATGTGTTCTATATATATTTTCTCATATGTTTTAAGCTTGCATGCGTGGGTGTGTGTGTGTGTGTGTGTTTGTGGTCTCAGAGTGCCCAGCGGGTCGGTTCGGGTCAGACTGTCAGGACAGATGTGAGTGTCAGAACGGCGGTCAGTGTGACGGACAGACGGGTCGATGTGTTTGTCAGCCGGGCTGGACAGGAGAGCACTGTGAGAACGGTAAGCTCAGCTCAAACCTGTGTGATCAACACCAAACGCTATTGGATAGTTAGCCCTTCAGTGTGTCCCACATCAGCTTGTCCAAATACACTACCCATCGTCTCTTAAGCTCACTGAAGATGCATTTATTTGATGCATTAAAAACAGTGCTATTGTGAAAAATCATTCAGAAATCATTGATAATACAGCATCAAATCATCATAGAATGATTTCTGAAGGATCATGTGACACTGAAGACTGGAGTAAGGGTGATAAATTCAGCTTTGATCACAGGAATAAATTATATTTTACAAATATATTCAAATAGAAAATGGTTATTCTAAATTGTAATAATATTTCACTATTTTTACCCTATTTCTGATCAAATAAATGTAGCCTTGTTGAGCAGGAGACTCTCAAAATACATAAAAAAAATATATATTATTCCAAACTTTTGAACTGTAGTAGACACAGAGCATTTGGCTACTAGTGGTCAGATATAAATGTTTTCTGATGGATTTTAATAAAGACTGACCGTCAGGATATTAGAGTACAGTCTTGACCTGATTTAAAGAGTCATATTCACACTGAGAGAATGATTGGACATGTCTATAAAACCAGCCTGTACGTGTGATTTGTGTTTATCTGTCCATGTGGGGACCAAATGTCCCTTTAAAAGTTCTTAATAAAGGAGCTAAAGGTCTTATTTCACATATAAAAAGAGCAGCAGGTGTCTGTAAGGGTGTAATGATCATGATTAGCACAGTATAACATCACCAGTGTGTGTGTGTTGTGTCAGCGTGTGTATCCGGGCGGTTTGGAATCGGCTGTGAGGGCCACTGTCAGTGTGACCACAGCGCCCCCTGTCATCATGTGAGCGGTCAGTGCATCTGTCCTGCAGGATGGAGAGGAAGACGCTGTGAGAAAGGTCAGTTCATCTTCACTTCAGTGTCAGGGTGTTGCTCGTTACATTTCACACGTCTATAGACTGAACACGTAACACACATGCACACAATGCCACTGCTTTCACAAATTATACTGGTATTGTTTTCCGCAACCTGCACTTTTAGGGTGTACTCACACTAGGCACGGTTGCCTTGTACAGTGCCCGAGCGTGATTGTCCCTTCCAAGCGGGTCAGGGCCGGCCAAACGAACCAAATGAACCACGCTCGAGCCCAAACGAACCGCACTCTGGCCCTCCTCTTCCAAATGAACCGCGCTCTGGCCCTCCTCTTCCAAGCGGGTCAGGACCGGCCAAACGAACCAAATGAACCACGCTCGAGCCCAAACGAACCGCGCTCTGGCCCTCCTCTTCAAAGCGGGTCAGGACCGGCCAAACGAACCAAATGAACCGCGCTCTGGCCCTCCTCTTCAAAGCGGGTCAGGGCTGGCCAAACGAACCAAATGAACCACGCTCGAGCCCAAACGAACCGCACTCTGGCCCTCCACTTCAAAGCGGGTCAGGGCCGGCCAAACGAACCAAATGAACCGCGCTCTGGCCCTCCTCTTCCAAGCGGGTCAGGACCGGCCAAACGAACCAAATGAACCACGCTCGAGCCCAAACGAACCGCGCTCTGGCCCTCCTCTTCCAAGCGGGTCAGGACCGGCCAAACGAACCAAATGAACCGCGCTCTGGCCCTCCTCTTCAAAGCGGGTCAGGACCGGCCAAACGAACCAAATGAACCGCGCTCTGGCCCTCCTCTTCAAAGCGGGTCAGGGCCGGCCAAACAAACCGCACTCGAGCCCAAACAAACCACGCTCTGCCCTCCTCTTCCAAGTGGACCAGGGCCAGCCAAATGAACCGGGCTTTAGGGGTCAAACGCGCTTGGGCACAATTCAGAGTGCCTAGTGTGAGTACACCCTTAAACCGTTTTCAAGACGTGGTGTTTTTAGCTCGCTATCGTGTAAATGAACAGCCAAAACACATAACACCGTTCTCAAATAAAAACATATTTTATGGGTCATATCGGTTATCACTCACAAAAAATAATTACATATTTAATTAAAGGTTTATTTAATAATGATGAATTATTTAATACTTATTATGTAATATATATTAATTTGATAATTATTAAATTTTACCTTGTTATTTTCACTTGAAAAGGGGTTTAATTTATAAATATTAAATATTTAATTAAATGTTTATCTAATAATTATATATAATTTAAGAGTTTGACCTTCCTGTACTTTCACTTGAAAAATAATTTAATTTATAAATATTATTACGTATATTATTAATATTTACAAAATAACAATTTAATTATTATTATCTAATTAGTGAACTACTTTAGTTAACACGAACAATACTTCTACAGCATTTTATTAATCTTAGTTAATTTCAACATTTATTAATACATCATTAACATTAGTTCATGGATTGTGTGTGAACAAACAATGAACAGCTGGATTTTTATTAACGAACATTAACAAAAATCATCAAATACATCAAATTGTCAGTTCACGTTAGTTAATGCATAACTAATGTTCACAAATGAGACGATATTGTAAAGGGTTACCATTAAATATGTAATGTAGGAAACTGTAGCTTGCTCTGAAGTGTGTGTGTGTAACTCTGGTGTGTGTCAGCGTGTCTGCCGGGCTCTTATGGTCAGGACTGTCTCCAGCGCTGCTCCTGTCCGCCGGGCTCGTCCTGTCATCACGTGACCGGAGACTGCGGCTGTCCTCCAGGACACACGGGCCACGGCTGCGAGCACAGTGAGTCTGACCCGGGAACTGTTGCAGCATGACATGGAAAATCACTGCACACAATGGTTATTAAAAATAAAAGCCTTGGTAAGCATTACAAATCTTACCAACCCCAGCCAGTCTTTTTGAACGGTGGTAGTGTATGCATAATAAACCTCTCACAATATGAGACCAATAACATGCATTGAGAAAATTTATGTTTCTATGCTAATTCATTAAGGGCCGCATTTTGACCATCATCATCTGTGTGTGTCCCAACAGTCTGTCTGCCCGGCACCTTCGGCATCAACTGTAACCAGGTGTGTCAGTGTTCAGAGAGAAACCAGCTGTGCCACCCGGTGTCTGGAGTGTGTTACTGCGCGCCCGGATTCACCGGACACGCGTGTGAACTGAGTGAGTGATGCATTAGCCGAGTGCTTTAGGTCTGTTCCTCTGTGGGCTAGAGCAGAGGCTCACGAGAGGGAACTCCTGACGAAAAGAGCATAATTAATAAAATCATAAACATTCAAATCTTTTTAAAATATATACATTTAAAAATAAGTGTTATAGTGTTAGTGTTTAATTTTTAAAAAGTGCTTTTTAATTTGAAATTATGTAAAGTGTTAGCTTTTAAAAGTATGTATTCATTTTAGTTATGATTTTGAATCAATAAAATAAAACTGTAAAATCAATATCTTGGAAAAAAAAGTCTAAATTAAATAATTTTAAAACGAAATAAAAGAATTTAGTATTTTTGATTATTTTTAATATCTCTATAGTTTGTATCAATTAAAAATGTTCAAAAGTGTATTTTAATTTTTATGATTTTATTCATTTTTATTAAATACAAACTATAGAGATATTAAAAACAATCAAAATGACAAAAAAACTAAATACTTAAAATAAAAACGAAATGTTAGTCATTTTAGATTTTTTTCAAGATATTTATTGAATTTACTAAGTGTTTTACTTTAAACAAACAATTTACAAATAAATAAACATTTTGGGATTTCAATCAATCAATTTTATGATATTATTCATTTTAAATAAGTTATTTTAAAGCATGTATTCATTAGCTTTACATTTTATGATTTTAACAGAATAAATATTTTAAAAAGTCTAAAACATTTAAAATAATAAAAAAAATTATAAATACATTTTAAAATTAAAAACTAAACTCAAAAATCATACAAATCTAAAATTAAAATAATAAAAAATTGTTTTATTTTTAAATTATCAATTTTATTTTTATGAGATTTTATTTTATAGCTTATTAATATAGTTTTTATTAATTTTATTTCAGTTTTAGGACAAGTTAAGCTAAATTAAAACAGAAATATTGCCTCGTCAAGTAGCTGAAATTATATATATATATATATATATATATATATATATATATATATATATATATATATATATATATATATACACACATATTTTTATTTCAGTTAATATTTCAGTGAGTAGGCGGGGCCGGGCTCTTTTCAGAGCGTCGTTTTAATCTTCTCCATGTGTGTTTGTGGATGTGCAGTCTTTATAATGTGATGCTGCTGTTGTAGCGTGTGCTGATGGGCTGTACGGCCCCGGCTGTGAGCGGCAGTGTCAGTGTCTGAACGGTGCCGTGTGTCTGTCCGTCTCGGGCGCCTGCGAGTGTTCAGCCGGATTCATCGGGGCTCGCTGCAACCTCAGTGAGTCTCTGCACAGCAAACAAACACACACTTCATCTCACAGACCGCACCCTTTCACCAGCACAATCCTCTCCTCTTCAGCGTGTCCCACCGGACGGTACGGGCTGGACTGTGCCCGTGTGGCCGTCTGTGGAAAGGGGGCGAGAAACGACCCAATCACAGGCAGATGTGTGGGAGATGAGCGTGAACGAGGTGAGCCGGTGTTTGGTCTGATGTGTGCCGTGTTTGAGGGTTTCTCTGATGGGTGTGTGTGTGTGTCTGTAGTCTGTCCTGCGGGCTGGTTTGGATCCGGTTGCTCCCGGCGCTGTGACTGCAGGAACAGAGGCCTGTGTGACGCCGTCTCTGGAAACTGCTCATGTGGCCTCGGCTGGACCGGCTCACGCTGTGAGAAAGGTGACGTGTGTGTTTATCATTCTCTGTATTAGGGCTGCACTTTAATAGTTGACGATAAGAGGCTTGGGTCGACCAAATGTGAATTTGTTGGTTAATTGCAGAAAAAAAAAAAAAACTCCACAGGAAGTGGGAAAGTCACGCAGCCCGTGATGGGACAGATTAACACAGCTGTCCAAATTCATGAATATATGAATTCAAGTTGTCATATTATATCTCACTATTATTTACACACTTTTTCAGTATTAATTAATAACTTTTAAAACTAAAATCAAAATGAAAATTAAAAATATAATACACAATTTTTTTTTAAAAATATTTCTATTTAGCTTCAATTTATTTTTAATTAAATTTGAGCAATTTTAGTACATCAACTTATTGTATTATTTAAATAAAACTATATTTTTTTCATCTAATATTTATATTTTATTTCAGTTAACAAAGATGATTTTTAATAGATTTAGTTACTGGTTATTAATAAAAAAAGAAGATCATAGTTCATCTCTGCATGTTATCGTGTCGAGACTCTCCATGCATGGCTGTGTTTAAGCGGTGTAACCCGGTGTGTGATGACAGAATGTCCCGAGGGTCGGTACGGTCCTGACTGTGCGCTTCAGTGTTTGTGTCTGAACAACAGCACGTGTGACCGAGTGACAGGAACCTGCCGGTGTGAAGCAGGATATTACGGACATCTGTGTGAACATGGTGAGATCCAGAAAAACACACACTCGCTTAAAGCTTTTACAGCACAGATCGAATACTTTCTGACAGTGAGTGTGTTTCAGTGTGTCCTGCCGGTCTGTACGGGTCTCGCTGTCAGCAGCAGTGTGACTGTATGAACGAGGCGTCCTGCCACCCGAGAACCGGACAGTGCCTCTGTCCCGCGGGATTTCACGGCTCTCGATGCCAGAGAGGTGAGACGCTCATCCTGTACATCAGTCAAATTATTAAAGCGGAATTTCAGGAGGAGTGCGCCCATCGAATCCCATCTAATCTTCTAATTACAGGAACACTCCACTTTTTTGAAAATAGGCTCATTTTCCAACTCAGTTAAATTGAGTTTTACCGTTTTTGAATCCATTCAGCCGATCTCTGGATTGGCACTTTTATCATAGCTTAGCATACATCAGAGACTCTGATTAGACCGTTAGCATCTCGCTCAGAAATGACCAAAGACTTTCAATATTTAAAACTGGACTCTTCTGAAGAGTTGTGATTTTCTAGACCGATATGGCTAGGAACTATGCTCTCATTCCTGCGTAATGATCAGGGAACTTTGCTGCCGTACCATGTGTGCAGCGGCGCAATGATATTACAGCGCCTGAAAATAGTCCCCAGCTAGGTAACTTCCAATGTGACCGGCGCTAAGTTTGTCTAGCTGCAGAATTGCAGGCATTCCGGTTCAAATAGATACGGTTCAGGATCTGCACCAAAGTAAATATCTTCTGAATCGTCTCTCAGAAATGTCTCCATGGCTCCCTGTGGAAGCAGGTTGTCACGTTGGTTATGTTGACGGAAGTTAGCCTATTTTCAGGCACTGCGTAATATCATTGCGCTGCTGCACGCATGGGACGGCAGCAAAGTTGCCCAAATTATTACAGAGGAATGGGAGTATAGTTCCTAGCCATATCGGCCTAGAAAAATCACAACTCTCCAGAAGAGTCAAGTTTTAAATAGGAAAAATATTGAACGTCTTTGGTCATTTTTTGAGCGAGATGCTAACGGTCTAATCAGATTCAATGATGTATGCTAAGCTATGCTAAAAGTGCTGCCGCCAGATCCGGAGATCGGCTGAATGGATTCGAAATCGGTAAAACTCAACTGTTTAACTCTAGGGGTGTTGGAAAATGAGCCTGTTTTTTAAAATAGTGGCGTGTTCCTTTAACCCTTTCCATAACATTGATGGAATTTTCCGACTTTGTGTTTTCACCGTTTTATGGTAGGGGGCGATATTACGCAACTTCTGAAAGCGTACAAAAGCTTTGGATCAAAACGCAGGAAAAAAGGAACAGAAACGAGATGACAGCGTTGCTTATGAACAGAAATAAAATATGAACAAAACTATAATGGCATGTCAATGACACTAAAACGCGTTTTCTTCCTCAGAATGCGAGCAGGGCACGTTTGGTCTGAACTGCTCTCGGTCATGTGACTGTGCGGGGGACACACCGTGTGACCCGGTGAGCGGCAGGTGTATCTGCCCCTCGGGAAAGACAGGAGTCAGGTGTGACAGCGGTGAGTCTGTGAAACTGCACTATGATTATTATACTGTATCTGAATATGCTTTGATATTGTGTGCTGTGTTGAAACAGACTGCAGTATGAACCGGTACGGGCCTGACTGCGGACTCACGTGCGAGTGTGAAAACGGCGCTCAGTGCGACAGGAGAAACGGACGCTGCATGTGTCTAAACGGCTGGATTGGGCTCACGTGTTCAGAACGTAAAGTAGTGTTTATTTTTCTGCTCTATATAGTATAATATGTGACCCTGGACCACAAAACCAGTCCTGTGTCTCACGGGTTGATCTCTGGCAATAGCCAACAATACATTGTATGGGTCAAAATGATAAATTTTTCTTTTATGCCAAAAATCATTAGGAAATTAAGTAAATATGTATCCATGAAGATATTTAGTAAATTTCATGCTGTAAATATATCAAATGTATTATTAGTAGTTGCTAAGGACTTCATTTGGACAACTTTAAAAGGTGATTTTGTCAATATTTAGACTTTTTGCACCCTCAGATTCCAGATTTTCATCATTGTATCAACAAACCACACATCAAGCTTATTTATTCAGCTTTCAGATGATGTATGAATCTCAATTTTTTTTTTTATGTACCCGTATGACTGGTTTTGTGGTCCAGGGTCACATATAATCAGGGTTTAATATGAACTTTTTCACTCTCACCAGTCAATTTAGCTGCTACATTAAGTTACTACTAGAAAAACTAAACATTTTTGAAATTCATTTTATATGTATATATATTTTTAAATATTTTAATTAATGTTTACTTGAAATAAAGTAACAAAAAAGTTGTTTTATGGTTTTAGTTAACTATAATAACCCTGATATAATAAGTACTAAGTAATGCAATGTCTTGTGATTTGAATGGTTGTAATATTGTCTTTATAGGTGGAGCTCCAGAGCTCGACTCCAGAAGTGTAGAAGAGAGTCACTCTCAGCTCAACTCATCATAGCACTAACACACACACACACACACTACTACATGGAAGCAGGAGTGTGTTTAAGAACTGTGTGAACAAACAGAGCGCAGGAGGTCATGTTGGCCGTGCCGTTTTCACAAGAGCTGTGGACCAGCTGTGCTTGACGTCACGAGCAGCGATCATGTTCAAACACACAGGTGCACTTTATTCACCGTAAACACCGTTCATACTTGAGCATTCATCATTCTTTCAGGGTATTTTAATATTGTCTGTGTTGAAGTACTGTTGTGATATAGGATTCACATTGGATAGTAAACCGGAGAAAAGTGCCTTTTTGATTAAGATTGTAGCTATTACATTTGCCAAAACAGTCCCACATTATGCCACTCATTGTTTACTGTAACATTTGATGGATTAAAAAAAACAACAACAACAACAACATCTGTATGGATGTCAAGAGATTGAACTGTACATGAAGTGATGTTTCATGATGTTAGAACTGGTGCTATGATGCTCTTTTATTAAAGGAGGGCCTGTATGTGAAATATGTTTATATTAGAAAACATGGGGATTTGTTCCATTGCTTCATTTTCTCTTTAGCATTTATTTTGTATAAAGTTGAGTTATTTATATATTTTGTACAATATATTATTGTAAATTTTGAATGTGTGACCCCTCTTATAGAACGTTTTTACTCGTGCACAAAAAAGTTAATTCTGGAATTTTATTTAAGAAAGCATGTATTATCAATAATTGTTTCAAAGAGAGTTGTGCACTCCATTTTTAATTCAGTAAGTGGACTTACTTTTAATCCATTGGCCAGACTTGTGAAACTTTTTTCAGAATAAAAGTCTTCTACTTTTATTTGATCTTTTCACTTTTTTAAAGAATGATGTAAGATGTCCCAAAAATGCTTGACTGTCAAATTTTCTTGAGATTGTTTAAGACAAAAATCACTTTCACTCCAAGATTGCTAGTAAATCACAAATAATAGCAAAGAAACGGCAAGTAATTGAGAAACGGTAATGCGTGTGTGCAGCACATCTGACACGTTATTTGTGCTTCACATGCATAGTAGTGTCCGCTTTAATTGGGAAAAATTGAAAGGATGTACGGTTTTCTAATCTGAAGATATCGAACAAAGTCTATATTTAGGAGTAAGATCTTCACTGCTCTTGTCCTTTTATGACTGAACATTGTTGTTTGTGATCGGTCTGTCCATATTTCATAACATGGTGCCATTCGGTGTAATTTAGAGAAATGTGGTCAGTGGGTTACAGATGAAACACTGTTTCAACTGTAGAATCATATTGTCTCGGATGCTGATAACGCTTTCCCCGGCGTTGACGTAATTTTGCGGCTTTCCATGTTTGCACTGTTATACGGTAGGGGGTGCTATTACACATCTTCTGAAAGGAGTACAGAATCTCCTGATTAAAACACAGGTGAAGCAGCAGCAGAAACAAGTGGTATATGTAATCATATGCATATGTAAAATAACTCGATCATCAACATTAAACAGCATGTAAATCTGAACGGCCTAATGTTACTGAATGAAATGTCGACCCAGGACGCGCTACAGAACTGTGAAGCTTTGGGGGTGCTGATGGACTTCATCTACTCCATCTGCGTTTTGATCACCGTTCTGACTCGCATCCAGATCAAGTCTTTGACAAAAACATGATTCTCTCAGCTTTTAGCTCAAAATATTTCTTTTATGAAAGTGTGAATAAAAAAAAAGAAAATAATGCATGAAACTAGAACAAAATGGGTTTTTGGTTGAAAAGCTGCGGATGTATTCTTTCTTTTGATATTGCATGGTCAAACATTCATACAACAAAATATTCTGTGGGCCATGAATTTTTGGGAAAATCAAAAGTTAAAGGCCTAGACATTTGGGATCTGAAAGCATCATTAGTAACTGAATAAGAGTAAACTGATTAACAAGTATGCAAATGAGCGAGTAAACTCCCTTGTTTTGTTTTTACAGTTGTACAAGCTGTTTTTTGATTGTTCAGTTTTCTTGTTATTGTTCAGCGTTTAAGAGATGAACTATTCCTAATTTGAACTAATTGTTCAGTGATTTACTGATGAACCGTGGGCTTTTTAACTCTAGGGCCCGGTTTCACAGACAGGGCTTAGACCAAGTCAGGATTAGGCCTTAGTTCAATAAGAAGAAAAAAATCTATACAATTATTGTATAGCCAACATTTTAAATTTAGCGGGATCGGTCGGGTCAGGAAGAAAATCATTCTAAGCGGTAAGTGGGTGAACACAATAGAACCTAGTGGGAGCGGCACGAAAAAAAAAAAAAAAACAGTCCTGCGCAGAACTGGACCACGGAGCAATGGAAGAAGGTGGACTGCTCTGATGAATCACGTTTTCTTTTACATCACGTGGATGGCCATGTGCGTGTGCGTCGCTTACCTGGGGAACACATGGCACTAGGATACACTATGGGAAGAAGGCAAGCCGGCGGAGGCAGGATTAGCATTACTGGTGTGTATCTTGAGACAAACCAATGGCACATTTTAAGATACCTCAGTGTAAGATTCTTTCAGTTTAAACAGCTCAAACATGCATTTTAGTCTGAGACTAGATTAAAGGGATAGTTCACCAAAAAAATTAAAATTCTGTCATCATTTACTCACCCTCAAGTGGTTCCAAACCTGTATACATTTCTTAGTTCTGCTGAAAACAAAGGAAGATATTTGGAAGAATGTTTGTTACCAGGTAGATCCAAGCAACCATTGACTACCATAATAGGGGAAAAATACTACAATCAACACAGTCCTATAGCTCGTCCTGGGTCAACATTTCATTCAGTAACTTTAGGCAGTTTCGATTTACATGCGGTTTAATAGCACTGGGTATTGACACAAATTTCACAATTCGATTTGATTTACAAGCTTGCACAATTCAATTCAATATTGATTATTTTGGATTTTCTCAAGGAAAACAAATCTCTTAACTAATGCTGTAAACTATGGGAGTCAGAGGTCAGACTATAATATTGAAGGTAAAAATATATTTGTATACAAACACTTAAAAATTACACTTTATTATTATTATAAAAATAATAATATAGTTATAATATTAACTTTATAATTACATTATCATATTTCTCCTCCAATTCGTTTTTTTAAATGTATTTAATATTCATAAAAACCTGCCAGATTTATGCATTAAACAGAAAAACATGAAAAAAATAATGAATATGTAATATGGTGCCTATATTTAGCAAAACGCTCCTCTATAGAGTTAATTTTTCTAGCTGACTAACGAGTTTATAGACACTGGATATGGTTTTTCTGAGGTAAATGTGACATTACAAGACATTTTATTGACGTCTTTCCAAGGTTGAAACACTGTATGAGCAATTCCATGTGACATGATATGGATTTCGGTAAGTTGTACTGTATCATTTAAGCCACTTTCAGATGCTCATTCATGTTTATTTCACGGTGTAACTGGTATTAAGGTGGAAGAGAAGATCAGTTCATGTGCCGCTTCTCTTGAGCTGAGCCAGAGCGATCTCGCACCACAGCGGCAAAACAGTATTTGTTTTTGAACGTCATAATAAAATGGGCGTAATTTGAAATCTGAGAGTTTGTTTCATATCAATAGAAACTAAGCACAAAGATTATTGCGATTTATTGGATGGGAGGTGTGCTACAATGCAACTGAAAACGATCAATATCGATTTGTAAAAAAGATTACCAGCCCTACTGTTTAATGTTGATGATTGTATTTTTATACCGTTACTTGTTTCTGCTGCTTCTTCACCTGTGTTTTGATCAGGAGATTCAGCACCCTTTCAGAAGATGTGTAATAGCGCCCCCTACCATATAACAGTGAAAACATGGAAAGCCAGAGCATTCTGTCAGTGGCAGGGAAAGAGTAAAGAACTTTTTTTTGTACGGCCACAGTTTTATAAACTGTTAGCTTTTTATGAGTCAGTCTTATTTAACAGAAGCCTTCCACACCAAGAAGACAAATACACAAACAGGCTGTTTTTCATCGTCATTTTATAGTTGCCATTTCATAGATACTGGCGCTGTACATGTCTAAATTCAGATTCAAGCACAATGCAGTCAGCAAATGCCTTTCGATGAAAATAAAAGAACCAAAGGCTGGAGTGATTAGGACCATGAATACTCTTATGTATATATATGTACAAAGGTCAAACTATATACAGATATCTGACTCGACATACAGTATTTCTCCACATAGCGTGGAAATGTAGCTTGCCATTGTATACATTTCACAGAATTCTCCAAAATGCATATTCAGTGCAAATAATTGCTCTTTGTATTCTCTGTCATCATGATCATCGTCTTTAGGTCAGTACCACCGAAGGGCAACAAAGAATGGTAAAAAAATAAAATCATATTTTTGTCTTTATCTTAAATATTAAACATGAAAAATAATTTCCTAGGGAACTAAAGTTTGTTTTTTGAAAATAATACTTCTACACACATATCCATCACCTCTGACCTGTAAAATATGGAGTGTAGATGTGGGTTCCTCCATAAGGCTGGACTGATAATTACAGATTTAATAGCAATTACACTTTTCCCTGCTTTTACAACCACTCCACTCTTAAACAACTTAATGTCTCTAGTAAAAATTCTGCCAGTTTCACTAACTACTTGGAGGCATGGAAACAATTCTGTCAATGACATTTACACCTTCTTGATGAAATCACCAGATGCTATCAGACAGCAAACAACATAAGTGCCTTTAAAGTCAGTTAACAAACAACACTGCTCGGCACATTAGAGCAGAAACAACCTGACATGGTACAACACTGATAAACAGAAAACATCAGACACGAGCCTTCAGTCTCACAAAACAAAACATGACGAGTCCATTCAAAGCCACTGTGATTCTGGCCTCCGTAACGCCAGCTCTAGCATCTAAAACTGGGTGGTGAATCTTATTAATGAGAACACGTCAACAACAAACACATCATGTCTGAAACTAACAACCAACTGACTTAATTTACAAATCTACTGCTCATTAGATTAGTCTCTCACACACGCTTTAAAGTGATGGAATTCAATTTTGATATTTCAGTGTACTAATATTTTAGTGACAATACACAATGAAATATAAAGGGATGTTTCAGGTTCAGTGCAACTGATGCTCTAGGGACAGAATCTGTGGCATTACAAACAGAACAACTGGTTTCACTTTATTTTGATGGTCCCTTTAACATGTTATGTTGACTATAAGTAATGTTGCACCTACATGTCTACTAACTCTCATTAGAGTGTTAGTAGAGTATTAGTAGACTAATTGGGTTAGAATAAGTTGATATGTACTTGCAAAGTTACTTACAGTCAACAATGTTCAAAAGGGACCATCAAAATAAAGTGTTACTTAGTTTGGAAAAATGGTATTGACAGTAATGAGCTTGCGATGAAAGTCTATACACAGGCAAGAAAAAACACCGTTTGTGAAGTGCAACCATAATGACTTGGTATACTCAATTACTATAAATAAATAAATAAAAATGCTGTCACATTTATAACCATTTGGCTACACCATTATACTTGTGAATTTAGCTTGTTTGACAATTTCTATTTGAGCCTAAAATTTAATATATTTTGCAAAAAAGATGCCTATTTTGGGATGATTTATTGAGCGACAGTATCTCTATTTAAGCATATTTTCTCCCTAAATTCTCATTACTGTAGTGCAAAAAAGACAATATTAAAATACACTGTTTGTGAAACGTCACCATAAGACTAGCATGATAATAGTGACAAAACTGCTTACAGTCATGTCTGTGTGCCTTATTTATAAGCATTAAGCTACCGCCGCCCAATTTTTTTATTTTTATAAAATTATAAATTAATTTGTTTTATTTCATTTATTTGCCTTACTGGGTGAAATTGGACTGAAAAATAAACAAAAATAAATCCAAATAATATTTGACCCTAAAACCAATCATATTCTTAGGATGCTTAAAGGCACAATATGTAATTTGCGCCACTAGAGGTCACTTATTCAAGACAAAGGCGTAGCCATTAATGAGCATGGATTCACGGGATTTGTCGTCTTCACCTCCACAGCCGGCGGAAAGGAATCCGATGGACTCTGTTCATAGATGAGCTAATGTATTAAAGTTGTATTAACGTTACTATGGTACGAAGCACCCCGGGCCGAGAGCCGTGGGAGTGGAACGAGTCCAGCAGAGCTTTTATTATGCTTATGTCGCAGTCGCCGCTTCCGCTCTTTTCGTTGCGCAGTACTGTTATACATGGTTTAAACAATCAGACTAAATACATGAGAGTGTGTTGAAAGCTATAGCGTTACTCTGTGCGTTCGCTCTGTGGCTGCTGTCAGAGATTTCATTATCTAGATCGATATTACAACAATTAATAAAAACAGGACTTATGTTGCTAAAATGACATGCAATTCATTTGAAAATATATTGTATGATGAAGAAAGCTCTCTCTAATTATGCCATGTTAGCCACTTGACAAAATAGTGTTGTCTCGGAGGCATGGTAAATCAAGAAAACAAGCAATTCAAGCAATGAGACTAGCCATGTTGAGCTATATAACAATACATTTTTGCTCTCCTGTCTAATAAAACAGGTGTTTCCATGGTTTGTATGAAAGTAAAACTGGACATTACACAGATATGACGAAAGGATTCTCTGGATTTAAACATGGCTGGAAATGTTTGAGATAAGAAATACATGAGTCAACAAAATATATAACATTGTTCTAGTGGTTTTGGATCTTTTAATCTAAAAATCTTACATATTGTGTCTTTAATTGTGACATTATTCCCATGAAAATTAAGCACATTTTCTTCCCAACTTAGAAAACCCTGTAAATTTCACACGTTATGCACCAGGAAACTTACAGAAAAAGCACATTTTAAGCACAATACGGTTTAAAAAAAAAAAAAAAATTATATAATATATTTTGTTTGTTTGAAATGTTCATCTGTGGTAATCGACATGAACCATGCATCAGCTGAACTTCTGAAACTGAAACATTCCTTTAAAGGGGTAAAAATAAGACATTAACACTATAAATGTAAATCATCTAATTATCCAATTTATAAGTGCCTAAGGAATAAAGTGCAAATCTTAGGAATAACTGCACCGTTATTATCACACAGTAAATGTACGGCGGCTCCAAGCGCTCAGTTCAATATTCTTCAGAGAGACACGCAAACGCACAGATGAGATGGACGGACACAAACTTCAACATTCAACTGTTTTTAAAGCTGATCCAAGTGATGAATGGAGCATTTCATCAATCTGATACATGAAGACACACTTAATTCCCATAAGCACACAGCTCCCAAGGTTTAACATTTGATTCTGATCTTTTAAGTAGTTTAATCACTATCATGAAGAACAGCAAGCTCATATTTTCAGAATTGCAAATATGAAAGTAGCACTAAAAGAGCAGCGAGCGCATCGATCCGAGGATACGGCATGCTTTCCAAATGAACCTCATGCATTTCCCTTGTGCTTGATCAGGGACAGTTTAATTAAAACGCTGCACGCCGAGAAGGCTTGAATTCTGTAATATCTTACTGATCAATGTTTGGTGACCACCCTCCATTTAAAAAAAGATCTAAAGACTGTGTGCACTATGTATACTTGCACTAAGTATGTATATATGTACTTATATTTATAGAGCGCTGCTAAGAGTGAATACAAAGTGAAGATTAAAGACCAGATACATGCTGCTAAATGACCGATCATCTCTCCGTTGGAAAGAGGACACGGGAGTCACGTTACTGACGGGATGTGGGATAAATCTTTGGCTTCAGCCACATGTATCATCACCGGTACATACAAGAAATGCCCAGTGTCCAGAAATGAGATGAAGAAACCGTGACTTCCGCTTCTAACCAATGTTAGACGACGCAACTCTCTCTCTCACACACACAAACACACACACACACTCTCTACTGCAGTCCCTGAGCTGCTGACACAAACAGGCCTTTGCTCCCATTGGGCAGGTGAGATAATGCCATTTAAACAGTCCGCTTTTCTATTGGCTAGGAACATCTGCCAAATCACCGTGCTGTGGAAGGCAACAGGTGACCCCAGCTAAACTGCAGAGAATATTATCAAATTGCTTTTGTTTTTTTGCCAATTATAGACATCGAATTGCAGGGGTGGTAAAGCAGAACTGAGTTTTAACCTGCAACTTGTGTTAACAGTCCATTTTTTATAACCATTAGGCCTACACCACCCCATGCTTCTACTTGTTTTAAATTTGTCTTACAGGGTGAACCTCATGAAGAAATTTCCAGATATTTCACCATAAAATCAATTATATTTTGCATCCTATCTTCAGGACTTTGCATTATTTTGTGACATTATTTACATGACAATTGAGCACATTTCCTTCTCAAATTGTACGGTTATATTTTAATTTTATATATATATAAAAAAAGGGGTGACATGGTAAGGACGTCACGGTTTGGTGCATACAGTCAGGCGACGAATACAGTCAGTTCACAGGCGGTTCACACAACAGGAAAAAGAGCAGAAAAACATGAGCACTTGAAAAATAAGCAGTAATTAGGGGTTCATTGAAGCAAAAGTTATCATTAATAGTGAGAATTGGACCCTAAACTAAAGTGTGACTATTTTTTCTATTGTACCGAACTCAGTATCAAACCATGACGCCAAAACCAAGGTACATACCGAAATGTGACTTCTGTGTACCGTTACACCCCTAAAATATATATGTGACCCTGGACCACAAAACCAGTCATAAGTCGCACGGGTATATTTGTGGCATTGTATGGGTCAAAATTATACATTTTTCTTTTATGCCAAAAATCATTAAAAGATCATGCTCCATGAAGATATTTTGTAAATTTCCTATCGTAATATTTTATTATATATATATATATATATATATATATATATATATATATATATATATATATATATATATATATATATATATATATATATATATATATATATATATATATATATATATATATATATATATAATTATATATAAATATATAAAAAATATGTTATTATTCGTAGTAGTAGTAGTAATATGCAATGCTAAGGACTTAACTTGGAGAGTTTTAAAAGGCAATTTTCTCAATAATTAGATTTTTTGAACCCTCAGATTCCAGATTTTCAAATAGTTGTATCCGGCCAAATATTGTCCAATCATGACAACCATACATCAATGGAAAGCTTATTAACTGACCTTTATGACTGGTTGTGTCATTCTCAAACAAACATTACCAACATGCACACTTACAATTAAACATTCTTAAAAGTAACAACAATTTGCAGGGGAAATGTGTAAAATTGTCATAAAAATGGCCACAAAGCAAGAATTTTCTTTTTTTATGGTTCTAACATAAGAAATTGTCATATCTCATATTGTATATTGATTCTGAGGTTAAATATGACCAAAACACATTCTTGACATGTTTCCTAACATTCAATCTTCAGACTGAAAATTCTGTAGTAATTGCATTAAATATTTTTGAAGCATGCTTATCCCATTAGTACTTCAGATCATTCAATCTACACTTAAAATCTAATAAATCAGTAATTGTAATATCAGTACACTAAAGGTGTGTGCTAGGAGCAGGTTACTGTGGAAGGAAGACCTCCGAGGCTCATCGCCGTCAGTTTCCAAACAGACAGCTGCCCTCCAAAAGCACAACATCTGATGGAGTGATCTGACATCAGAAGGTCTCTTGCAGAACTGTTAGCAAAGAAATGACACATGAGAAGCCAGGGCAGTGTTTTGAGGCTAAACAGAGAAGAGCGGACACCGAGACGATGCAATGCCCTGTGCAGAATACGGAAAAGCAATGGATTTTTGCCCCATTTCACACTAGAGAGGAGCTGCGTTTAAATCAGTTTTCACAAAGCCACTCCCTCTGATGTTTCCTTAAAGTGCTTATTGGTTTGCCTGCGAGGGGGGCGAGGGGGGGGCGTGTGCATACGTAACACGGACGACACAGTGAAGAGTTCTGGGCCGAGACATCTCAATGATGTGAACGACGTGCGCAAACCCAAATGGATCACATGAGTGGCTATGGGTCATGTGCAACTGATTACCTATTTCAGCTTGAGCTCCATTTTTGTTATGCATTCAATAAAAAAAATAAAAATAAAAAAACTGAAAAAATTATTTCCAGCAACCAAGCAAGCATGTTATTTTTTAAATGCTTTAAGCATATCTTTTTTTAATTTTGTTCTTAATTACCCTAGTGATCTCATTTTAAAGTACCTTGTCTGTAGAGTAACGGATAAATCCGCAAGCACATATCTTCAATGCATCGCTCTATCCTGCATTTCAACCCCTCTGTCAGTGAATGTGTCTTGTTTTTGTTTGTTTTGTGTATTTTTCACGTGTTTCTTGCCCTTTGTGTTCTAAAAGTCTTGCTCTCCAGGGTTTGTGGGTGCTTGCCCGTCTCATGCGGCCGGTACTCATTCAGTAAAAGCTGAAGCTAACAGAGGATCAGGCAAAGGTAGGTGCGGAGCATCCGGTCCCGTCTGGTTCCACACTAGGAGCGGTAGTCCTTTTTACTGTAGGGTTTGTTTCCCAGGATACTGTCCACCTCGTGCACGATGGAGGAGGATAGCTTTGGAAGAACCTGAAAAAAGAACTGCAAACTGAGCCTGGTTTCCATGTATATATAAAGAGTGAGGTCAAAACATTATTAACCCTTACATACATACATGCATGCATGCACGTACGATATATACACAAAATGTGTCAAATCAAAGAATCACATCTAACATAAGTTTGTGTTTATATAATGTGTGTATATGTATATTAGGATTTAAAAAAAAATATTTTATTGAGATTGCACTCAAAAAGACCAATTCACTAAATGATGCCTTCTTTCAAATGTCCTGGAGATATTTCTAATTTGTTTTCCAGGTTTTCCATGAATGTGAGAACCCTGATTATTTGAGTTTACAGAAATAACATTTCACAACCAGCAACTCAGTTGCTAAGCTCCGCCCACCCAGATTAGTCGCTCGCACTAGTTTTACAGCGCATCCCACTGGAATGAACCAGAGATTTCTGTGAACAGCATGATTTGCTGTAAAATGGGCTCATAAAGTGATTAAAATCAAACTGATTATTCTTATGAGATTGGAAAGCACGCTGTTATATTGTTAAATTGCATAGTAACATGATTAAAATTGCAGAGTTTGAATCAGAATGGATGCTTCTCACAGCCAAATGAAAAGAGAAAAGCACTTTTCCAATGTTTTATGAATACAAAACACACAAGCTTAAATATAATCGGCAGACATAAAAAGCTAAATGTAGGCTGTAAATGAACTATAAAAGATTGCATTTACTTACAGTTGAAAAGAACTAAAAATATCTACTAATAGAGTTCTGCAGGGAAACAAGTTAGCATTTTATCACTTTGGGCTCCATCGTCCTGAAGTCAGTGGGATGTGGTTTTTGATTAAATAAGAAATAAGGTCTGTGGTTAACACAGAATCAAGAAATGTTCATGTTTTATTCTACAAGAAAATACATCAGTAATACCCCCTTCTGACTTTTTAAAAAGTTACTTGTCTTGAAAAAGGTGATTGCTAACAAGTGTCTAAAAGGGACTACATAGGTGTCAGGGACATTAAACGTCATCATCCGAACAGGAAAACTCATCTACTCGCTAGTCACTTTTGCATCCTCATTGTGTTTAGAATCACCCGTGCAAACTATTCTTGCGCAAACTTTTAGCTGAATTAAAAAAATAAATAAATAAATTATATATATATATATATATATATATATATATATATATATATATATATATATATATATAAAAATGCATGTATAGACTGAAAGAGCTTTCGAAATCAAAGACCCTGTTTACACTTGGTATTAAGATGCATTTTGGTTGATCAGATCACAAGTGGACGGCGCTAAATACAGGTGTAAACGGGGTCTAAAACATTTGAGCTTGTCCACTTTTGATCACTTCCAGAGGTATTCGAAAACACATTTGACTGGACTGCTTTCATAGTGTAAACGCTCATGTGGTCAAATGTGTCTGAACAGCCGCAAAAGACCATCTACTGACCTAATGCGCAAACATTACGGGAAGCAGGCTAGCCAGACGGGATTTAAACTTTGTCAGCTGAAGATAAAACGCACCAAGCACAATGTTCTCACACCATTCCTGATTTCTAAAATGCACTCACAGTGTTCGGTGTTGTCTTGCGGCTGTCAGAGCAGGAACAAAAGCTGCTGCCCTCCGTGTTTATTTTGTCATCTCCTTTTGCGTTCATATGTAAATTGCGCAAGCTTATTTTGTCCATTAGATGGAAAGATCTGAAAAGGCCCATACATTTACCCACCCATAGACCCTCTCCTGTAAGAAATCAGGACAAAAGTGATTGAAAGTGGACAAAAGAGACCAATTAAAACACCAGGTGTAAACAAATGTCTCCATCTACTTGTGATCCGATCGACC
>CM031953.1:26309872-26363744 GCA_018749465.1 Paracanthobrama guichenoti
GAGCGGCAGTGTGTCTTTGGGTTAGGCGTACCGATGGCTAGCTGTGGCAGCGTGCAGCCCAGCCGCTCAGCGATTGCCTGCAGCTCTTTCAGCTTCGCCTGCTGGCGTCGGCCCTCCTCGCTCAAGATCTTGTCCTTCAACCACTGGTAGCCCTGTTAACAACACAGCACACCTGCTCAAAAACAGGGGCCCACGCCTACAGCGCTGCACTGACATACACACAGAACACAAACACACACACTCTCGGACACGTAACACCAGCACCTGTGTGGGCGAGGGCCTGTTTTTAAACACGTGACTCTGTCCGCCCAAAAGCTCAAACGAGCAGAGATGAACTCGCTCGGAGAACTTTAGGGAGTAAAGAGATCTTACACACGCACACAAACATAACGTTTTTTTTTACCGTATAAAAATAGCTTGTATAAATGATTTCGAGGTTTATAATATATCAAAAATCTTCTACAAATCTGACTTATTCAGTTGATTAGGCATGTATAAAAACATTTCTATAAATTTAAAGTCAACATGAAACATTTGCAACTCATTGAATTTGGTAATGTGAAATCAGTGATTTTAGCAACTATTTTTCAATCTTATAATTTGCTATTTTTGTCGCATCTTTATTGTATTAGTGCGTGTTAAATGGCAATGTTTTAGATACCTCCAATAACAGCATAAAACAGACCAGTGTTATTAAAACTATTAAAAATTGTATTTGTTAATTGAAATAAAGCTGAAATCAAATAAAAATGTAAATATTAAGATGAAAAACTACATTAAATAAAATGTAAAATTAAATAAAACGAATTAAAGCTAAAAAAAAAAATGAAAGCTCATTCAAAATAAATACTAAAGACTGTACATAAATACTATTATATTATAGAAATAATGCTAAAATGACACTGGAATATACTAAATAGCTATTTATTAACCAATAGTCTGCCTGGTTAAAAAATAAAAAAGCAACAACAAAAAAAAATTATGAAGTTGAGTACATTTTGAATTCATGTTGACTTTAAAGTACTAATTAGAGGATCATTTGTACCGAATAGCAAAAAGCGAATGTTTGTGCGTGTGCTAGACCAGGATAAATAATCCAGTTTCAGGTCCATCATTAGTAAATATTAATTAACAGTGGAAAAGGACCAGTGTGATCTAGTGATCTAAACACTCATGGGTCTCTGAATCAAACAGACCCATCACTGTTCAGACCACCAGCACGGTTCTGTTATAGTCAAGTGTCAATCCACATGTACGTTACACAGAGGTAACAAGAAATCAGGGATGATTAACAGTGTGACACAAGACTACAGGTGGAAGATGATGGGTCACAAAAACACCATTGAGCCAAAACATGCGACTATGCCAACATACAGCTCAAGAAACGGGTGCTTTTAGTGTGCACTTGTGTGTGGTTTAGTGCGCTTGAAAGAGATGGATACACGGATAAAACAAGTGCCAATCCTCCTCAGAGTTACCATAGAAACTCATTCACATAAAAGAAATGTATGTTGAAGATCAGGCGTGTGGAATCATGCCATCAACAACAAACACATCTACAGGAAAACACCCAACTATAGAACCTGGAAGACACGGAACACATCCACATTAGAACACCAAACACAAAGGAATCACATATGAGGTCACTAATGTTTCCAGAGGACCAGGAAGAGGAGACGACAGAGAGACTCATGGGATATGAAGTACCTTCAGTGAGGCACGAGAGTATGCCGGCACCCCGCTGTCGTATTTCCCTGAGATTATCCCACAGGCCAGCGGAGACCATGTCATCGCACCCACACCTGAGAAGACAGGTGGAAACCGATTGAAACGGTACATTTGTTGAGGTCTGTGCATGGATTCTCTGGTCTGCACAGACAGCAGCTTCACTCACCGATCTTATGGAAGAGTTCAGGGAGCTGCACTTCCACTTTCTCCCTCTGGAACATGTGATATTCTGACTGTTCGCAGATTGGTGGAATCTGGTTGAACTGTCGGGCCACAGAATACGCTTCCTACAAAACATCAAGAGTCAAATGATAAGGTTAGTGTTCTGAAAGTACGAATGCAGTGCAACTAAACTCAAAAACGTCAAATTTCAAAAGGGTCATATAAAGAAAATATAGTTTTTTTTGTTCTTCTGTAAGGAGTATGGAGGTCCCCATTTTAACGATCTGAGCGAATGGTCTGAAGCACATGGCGCAGGTGCACTTACACACATTTTCTTTGTGCTGCTGCACATCCCTGTGTGTGTAATAAGCAGTGTAGGCACATTGTGCACCTGCCTACAGACCCATTTGGAGCAAACATCACAGTTATGTCACTTTCGCGCATAGTGGCTGCAGAAAAATAGCATAACAAGTGGAGGAAAAGGGGCAAAATCCACAGAATAAGAGAAGAAAAAAAAAAAAAAGTCACTTCAGTTTTATAGAAACCGAAGTTTTTATAGACGCCCTTTGAAGCTAAACGCAGACATTTATGTTGCAAGAAACCTGCAATGATTAGTCTACTATACATGAATTTGATGCAAGTCTACATAATATTCACCTGTGCAGTTCATAGGGGACATACATACATAGCAGTTACAGCATGAAATAATATTTAGACCTATAACATTTTACATAGGTAAGTTTTAAACATAACTTCTTGCATTTGCATGTCTATAACTCCCAGTTCGGACTTTTACTCGCAATTGTAGCCTGGCTCCGCCCTCTTACATACTTCCGCTCAATTTTAATTTTCCTTCAGTACGTCGTCTGGGTTTGTGGTATATTCTCTGGTTTTCTCCAGTCAAATTTTAACCGGTCCAATCAGCGAACAGAGGGAGTGGCTGAGAACGATTCCGTTGGTGTCGTGTGCTAGTTTGAGTTGTAGTTCAGTAATGGCGGCGGAGAAAGATGCAAGCGAAGCCATTCGGTCCATTTTGACAACGCTGCCGACTGTTAAAGCTGGAGCAAGAACAGTCTTTGCTGAGTTTTGTTGGTGGCCATGATGTTGTGGCCCTCCTCCCCACAGGGTTTGGGAAAAGTTTGATTTTCCAGCTCGCTCTGTTAGTGGTGGAGGAGTTGGCTAAGGCGAACGCTAGCGATGCTAAGCCGATAGTTATTGTCGTCTCCCTTCATACATCACGACCAAACGATAGCGATTGGTTATGGCAGATCCAGAGCAGCTCTGGGCAGATCCAATAGTTTTAAACTTCAACAGAGTACCTGCCTTCAAGGAAGTTAATGCTCGTCAATGGAGAGTGGCCAGACTCTCTGTACAAGTGAAATGTACGAGAGTCTGGTAGGACCAGGATAAATTATGAGGTGAAAAGTGTCAGAATTGCTGGATATAAACTCTGAGAGACTGACTAAGTATCTCTGTATCTCTCACAATTCTGTTTATTCTTCTAAGACTAAACTCGGATTTGCGAGAAATGAAACTCGAAATTACCTTTTTTATCTTTTATTCCGTGGCTTCCACAGATTGCTATGGCAGAACTAGTCATTTTCCAGGTAGCAGGTCACTGTTTGCAAACATAAAATAGGTCTATAGGCTAATATTACTAACACGTCCTTTAAATAAAACTAAAAATACTGCGCTATTGACTTTAAAGCAGGTTTATGTTGGTCAATGGCGCAGTCATTTTCAGTTTCTCAAACTCCAACAATGCGCCTGAACACACCTGTTTTTCAGACCAGCACGCCCATGGGCGAACAGATGGGCGCCAATGCATTTGCCATTTAAACAAAGTGGCGCTGGATGTGAAAATGATAACTGCGTCTGGCTGACACTAGCAAAAAAAAGCTTGTTGCACCTGGCATCGCATTGAGCCCTGAGTGACAAAACTCAAAACACCCTCCCCTGTCCACCCAGACCACATAATGAAACTAAACTATAAAACATTAATTGTAAGTTTTTAGTCTAAAATTAATGCAATGGGGTTTTAATGTATAAAACCTTATACAAAGACAACAAAAAGACATCATGTATTTATAGTCTGATGTCTGACTCTTATGAGAAAGTTATATGAACCTCATTCAAGCACAAATGACTCTTATGAGCCAGGTCTCTGAATCTGATTCACAAACAAATCACTTTAAATGGGCCAGTTCTTTGAAGCCAAGGTCTAAATCATTTAAATCTATAACAGCCTGTATTTCACAAATCATTGACTACACTGGAAATAGTAAAGATTAAAAGAATCATTAATGATTTATTAATTTATTAACAAAAATCAAGTGACACCTCACATCTCGGTCTAATTTCACAGTGGAACCTTATTCTCTCCCCTTTTTTCTCCCTTCTAATCACTATTAGCATCCTCTTTTGTGGGAATGTTTTTATAATACAGCTTAGTGACTGACGAGGTGTCACTGAACATGAACATTCGTCTGTCTGACTCCATGCAGTGCTGTTTTAGGTCTCCGATCCGCCCTGTATGCAAGTTTAGACTACCTCACTGACAGCACCTATTTAACAGAAGCATCTTTAGATTCATCAAGCGATTAAAGAGTTCTTGAAAGTCTCTTCAGGAACAAAAGCAGTCGGTGGTGATGTTGATTATAGGGGTGTGAGCATATAAAAGTTACGAGACTGACTCACCATGATTTCCATCGGACTCCAGCGTGATGTGCCCCAGTACATCGCCATTCCCTGATTGATCACATGGGTCATCGCCCGCACCGTTTCTGCCAATCAGAGAGCAGATTTTCAGAGATTTACCACACAATACATCATATCATGGTGCCATTAGAACGGGTCACTTTGGATGAACGTGTGAAATATTAACAAGAAAAAGAAAAGAAAAGCTCGATTAATGTGAGGGAGGGGAGTTTAAATGATGAATCGCTTTCTGGTTTGAGCCTGGAGAATTTAATCAATATATGCGAGACAAAATAAACAACTCGTGCTTCAGGTCAATATGAATCTTGGCTCAAAGAAACAAAGCTTCAAATGAGGGCTGGGTACCTAATAACCCACACCAGCGATGTTAAAACATCAGTCATATGGAGCTCGAGAGTCATTTACTTGACTATATGAGATCTGTCTAAAAGCGAGCGAGAAACTGACTACTGAAGTGTCAAGCTCTTTAATGGCAAGAAGAGCAGATGTCTGCAGACCCCCGAGCTGTTTGTGTTTCAACCATTGAACTGTGTGAACTTTCTAAAGGGCAGCTAGGCTAATAAAAGACGATCAAATAACATCTTTGTCTTGGTTTTTAAAGAGCAGCCACCCCTTCACCTGAAAGCATTGGTTGAGATTTAATTCAGGCTGGCGACTTACAAAAAGCCAACAGGGCAATTTGAAAAGATCGTCTTACTTGCATTTTAAAAGTGAGCACCACAAAGCAGCATCTAATTTTGTATAAACTTGCTAACACTGTTAAAAATAAAGGTTCCAAAAGGGGGGTTTTCACACAGAAGAACCATTTTTTTGTTCCCGTTTCAGTGAACAGTTTTGTGGAATGTAAAGGTTTCATGGACGTTAATGGTTCTCAATGGAACATTAGAATAAACCTTTATTTTGAATAGTGTAATCACCTCTCCTCAACAAGACACATGATTTGAGGAATCAATTATATCTGGAACACAAACAATGGGATGAGTTACAGTAGAATAAATTAATTGAGATTGAGATGTACCTTCCATGGGTGTGTTGGGGTCTGGTCTGTTTGCAAACACTACGTCCACATATTCTAACTGCAATCTCTCCAATGATGCCTTTAAACCTACAGAAGAATAACTCAAATCAATTCAGCACGCAGTTAAACCAGTTCTGTCAACTGCTGCTCTATTATGTGTATGATTTGTGGTCTACTCACCTTCTATAATGTGTTTTCTTGACAGTCCTCTCTCCGTCTCTGCTCTAGAAAACAACAGGATATGTACTGTTATGCAATTATCATTGGTGCCATCTTTAGTAAATTATATTGCAAAGACATTACTTGTTTGATATTAGAATTGAGCCCATAATATTTTATTCAATGCAAAATATAGCACTTTATTTAAAAGATTTAAGTCCCATTTAATTACCAATTTAATCATAATTCTTAAGTGAAACTTATATCTCCTGAACTTCAAAGTTTCAAAAGTATTATATACTAGAGCTGCACGATTAAATTTAAAGATCTTGATTCAAACACCTACTGATGTCTATGGAAGCGATCATAGAGCAAATCACTTTTTGAAAGCAACGGTAAATTACATGTTACTTTGCTAAGTTGCGTTTAGTATCGTGATCTCCATTTGAAACAAAAAACATTTTGATTCTCAATTTAACCTGAATTGTGCAGCTCTATATCATACCATTATTCATTTTATAATACAATATACAAATATACATACTTTCCACCCCAAAATATTTTGGTTGTAATGACTAAACTGGAGCGCCTGCAAAAAAGAAAAGGAAAATAATTTTAAATTAGGTCACACTTTTTGAAAGGCTTTTAGAAAGTAATTAAGAAGTTGCAAATAATTATGACAGAGTAACAGCTTGAGGTAACCATTTTAAATTTCAAAGGAATGCATGTACACACACACACTTCGCTGTCTAAATGAGGATATACACATCTACTGGTTTTATATAAAGCTGCATTAATTTATGAAATGCATATATATATGCAGCTATATACGTGTGTGCTCACGTGCCCACTGTTGGCGCTTTCGGCGGTGGACAGGGGTCAGCATGGGCACCCTGACTGGTCTGCGGCTTTGCCGTCCCATACACCGCAAACTGAGATGCACTGTGTATTCTGCCACCTTTCTATCAGAACCGAGCAATTTGAGCTCCAGTAGCTTGTCTGTTTGATCGGACCACACGGGCCAGCCTTCGCTCCCCACGTGCATTAATGAGCCTTGGCTGCCCATGACCCTGTGGCCGGTTCACCACTGTTCCTTCCTTGGAGCACTTTTGATAGATCCTGACCACTGCAGACCGGGAACACCCCACAAGAGCTGCAGTTTTGGAGATGCTCTGACCCAGTCATCTAGCCGTCACAATTTGGCCCTTGTCAAACTCGCTCAAATCCTTACGCTTGCCCATTTTTCCTGCTTCTAACACATCAACTTTGAGGACAAAATGTTCACTTGCTGCCTAATATATCCCACCCACTAACAGGTGCCGTGAGGAATTCACTTCATCTGTCAGTGGTCATAATGTTAATAAAATATTATATCATATTATATATATATATATATATATATATATATATATATATATATATATATATAAAAAGAGACACAAATAAGCTATGTCGCTGCAGAGGTGAGGGGTTGTGTGCCCTGATATTGATGCACACTGACTAGCAGGATGACTAAGCAGTACGACCACATGAATATCTAGATGGGACATCTACGAGGCTAGCGGGGCTTTAATAATTTATATTTTTGCCTGTCTTGGGTTGCGGTGGCACAATCACTGAGGCACTGGGCCGATTTATCAGCACAAGATAAGAGACGGCCGAAGGAAATGAAAAGCTGTATGCCGTTAATGAACATACCTCCATCCTTTCTTCTTTATGATGTTGCCCAGCACCATCTCCGCCCTGCAACAGAAAACCAGATGGTTATCGGACTAATCCGTCATCTTATTGACATCTACAGCCAACAAAACAGTCCACTGAAGGGATATTTCAAAGTGTAGTAAATAATCTCTTTTAAGACCGCAATATGATACAATACATTCATATAAATTAAAAACCACTCTTCAACGACAAAAGACTATCAATACATACCAGGTATTTTTATATATAGGGCGGTTTCTTAAAGCAATAAAACTAGGGTTGGGTATTGACACAAATTTCATAATTCAACTGAATTATATATTGATTAATTTGGATGTATATCAGGTACAATACATGTACATTTTTCAAGGATCTCTTCCAACTATCGAACCTTTATAGGGATTATTTTTCTAGTTATCCTGATGCAAACAGCTGTATATTAAATATCCAATATGTTCCATCTGGCTTTCATTGTCATGTCATGCTGCAGTTTGCATTCAGTGTGGACAGGCAAGTTGTTGGAAACATGCTACAATGCTCCTGCTTAAGATACGCTGTAAACCTCAGACAGAACATTCATGGATTATTCATGGACTGTCTGATCCATGAAGAAAAGAATGACGAGTTTTCTTAAAACAGCAAGTGTGGCTGGCTTTACACAAGTTCTGAAAGTCTGTGTGCTCAATGACTTTTGGTTGCTTTGTAACGCATACGTTGGTTAAAACTGGGGCTACACTAGGCTAACGTCTCCAGTAACAGTTGGAGAGTGTGCAAACATTTAAAGAGATAAGGCTTGTGAATGAGTAATTAAGAAAGGCCTGGGTGCTAAAAGCATCTTTAACTACCTGAAAAGTGTGCCTCCTTTATATTCGCAGAGGAGTGTCAGTAACAGCCTGGAGACTAAAACGCTCTCTGGCAGCCATTAGTGCTGCTGAAGGTGCTAATTGAGCCCAATGAGGATACAGTTCGGGCTGTGAATTTCCCAGTGAGGGAGATCTCCCCCAGGCCGTACACCAGTCAATTCAATGAACCGCTGTGCTGTAATACAGTCGACACTCCCGGACACCACAAATCCCACCCATACCCCTTTTCCACCAAGGCAGTGTGGTGCGGAGCAAGAGCCTAGTTTCAAATCGGTTCTTTGTCTTTCTACACCCAAAGCACCAGCTCCAAACCAGGAAAAGTAGTTCTTAAGTAGCACCAAAGCATTGCTGGTCTAGAAGTAAGAACCACTTGCGTCAGGGGCTGGGTTGCCGTGACCAACAAGACGAACACAAACTTGTGACCGCCATTTTTTAAATAGCAGCTATTTTAATAGCTGCTCAATTGTAATCTCTGTCTTTACAAATTACGGCAAGCTGCACGGATGCGTTGGATTCGCTGTGTTTTGATGCCGATGTAGGATCGCCAATGTTGATGGAAGGCTTGTTCGAGATGCATCGGCGCTGTGCAGACCGATCGCCATATGACATTAAAGTACAGCGAGATCATACGACTCCTTATGCTTTTGAATCGCTCATGCGGTATTTTGATATCATACGCGGATCGGTCTGCGCAGCACCGTTGCATCTCGAACAAGGCTGGTATGCATTTCCCACTGCCTGGCTAGAGTTGCTGAGAAAGATGAGACTTATACAGTGACGCAAGACCTGGCTCTGTGGTTGCTCTCTAACCTGTGCAAACGGTTCTTAGAAGGCTCGTCAGTCGAACCAACTCCGAACTGGCACTAGCACTGGCTCTGAACTAGCACCCAGTTCATTCTGGTGGAAAAGGGGTAGCACTGCTTTCCTATTAATCTCTCTTAAAAATCCTTCTGGAATCTTGTTTTTCCTTTCATATGTGGCATGCTATGGGAAGACAGGGAATATTAAAGGACTACCGTATATACCCGAATATAAGACTAGGTTTGTGTCCTAAAAATAGGCTGAAAAATGGGGGGGTCGTCTTATATTCGCGATATAGACAAAATCACGGTTGGGAGCAGGGGGAAACAGTAGAGGGCGCCAACACGATAGGCTACGTAATTAGTGACAGTTATGAATTAAATAAACAGTAAAGTGCCGCCATGGAGGTGTCAAGAGATCATTTTGAGAAAAGAGCTTCAAAAGTTGGTCAAATAAACCAACACGTTCGAAACAATTATGACACCAACTTTAAACTTATGGTCGTGAATGAGGCAGAATCATCTAATAATTGCAAAGCTGCCAAAAAATTTGGAGTCACAGAATGCAATGTTCAGAGGTGGCGAATAAGCACCTTATATTCAGGGTCGTCTTATATTCGGGTATATACGGTATTTACTATGAAAATGAAATCCAGTGATTTTGCGCCACCTCTTTAGTGCTTCTCTTTGCCGTATATAGCAAAAGTGAATTAAGTAAGATGCTGCCACACTCCAAAAACAACAAATGTTACAATATCCATACCCATTCACTTTCATCATATGGAAGAGAGCAGTTTGAAAACCTTTTGTATTTGCACAAATTAATTATTATTTTTTTATTTGGCTCTCATGAATTTAATTTTCAACTACTAACCCTTAAACTGAAGTTAGTGGGAAATAACTGAAGTAAAATAACAAAATAAATATTAAATAAAACAATTTAAATTGCCGTGGCAACTAATTAAAATAAAAAAAAAGGTTGAAGTACTAAAATGACAAACTGAAATAGATGTAAATTAAAATTAAATATTTAAAAATAACTAATAAAAATGACAAAAAGCACACAAAATGAAAGTGAAAATATAAAAAAAGCTAATTCAAAAATATTAATAAATACCAAATAATAAAATAACACTGCCATCAGGTGAACCAACATCTCCATTTATTTTCTTATGGAGGAACAGGTGCAAATGTGCAGATGTGATGACCATTCAAAAACAAGTATTCCAGAGTTGTGTAATCAATCGATCAAAAAGATGGATGAACACTGATTCAGTGTCAAACGGATCCAGGCTTTACAATAAAACAGAACGCGGTTAAACAGGAAGCTGTTGTGCTTCTTGGTAGTCATTAGTACGGCCCAGCGCTACACCGCACTTTTAAAAAAATGAATAAATTAAAAAATAGTCCCAACTTCAAAGGAGGTTCCATGAGATGCGAGTTGTTCATCTTCATGAGGATATCTGAATATGCATGATAGTGTGCTTGTGTTAGCATGTCGAACGGAGATGGACACAGATGTGTGAGGGGGCGGCTCAGACTGTGTTTTTGTTTGCTTACGTGCGAGGGAGAGAAAGACAGAGAGAGAGGTGATAAAAGCTGATGTGTGCAGATACACGCGTGTGTGCCAGCACATGTGTGTGTATTTGCTGATGTAAGCATTTTGGTGATGTATATTTAAGCAGATGTGTTTGTCCCGTTACGGCACGTGGGCTTGACCGCAGCTGTATGGTAGATGCTGCCAGATCCGTGTTTATTCCAAACGGATAAATAAAACAGACCTTCCCACTCTCATGTCTTCCCACTCCTCTCTCCCCCCCATCAGCGCCGCCGACGTTCAGTGATGCCCACGCCCAGTGCTGAGCTAATGACAGAGCATGCTATCCTCACCTAATTTACACAGTTTATTTATGAAACATCATGTGTCAACTTTCCTTGTTTAGAGGAAGGAAAATGTGTTCTAATATGGATTCACAGCACTGCAGGGAATAACAACTGAAATTAACCCATCGATTTACATGCGCGTTACTGTCAGGATCCAAATTGCTCAAATTGGAAATACACTGCATCTCAGCAGCAGGGTCTAAAATTAAGACAAACATTACCTTAAGATGTTTACCTAGGATCCCTAACATACAGGGAACATTCTTTGACATATAGTACATTTAACAATGTAATATTATTCTATTATATATAATTAAAATATATTATATTTATGAGATTGCTCGTTTTTAGCTCATCCAAATCACTAAACTCAAACATCAACACAACTCTGTCACAGTCAACACTGTCTCTGCTCCATATCTCAGTCCCTCCAGAAAAATGCAGATTTTTTTTGTGATCGTTGCGGACAAAAATCCTTGATTTTGAGGCACGTTTTCTTAAATGCGATAGAATATGTGGGATATTTATGCAATTTTATGCGATGAAACTGCGGATTGATGAAAAAGAGAGAGAGAGAGAAAAAAAGTGTGATTCCCCCAACACCCTGCCCTCACTAGGCTACTACCTCAAATGTAAAGAGTCATTTCTTATTACTTCCTATCATAAGCAAGCATACTACATCACAGAAAGTGCTGGGAATATCTCAGTTCTCATCTTGTTTTATTTCAGACCTTAATAAACACATGGCTCAAACTTACAAAACACTGATGAGTCAAACAAGTTCTGTAGCTTTACAAAAGGAATATGCTGCAACTTCTGTAAAAATTAATAAATCAAATAAAATGTGTGCTTGCTGTTTTACAGAGGTAGCTATACAACAGACATCTTCTGTTAAAATAAGTGCTTTCAATGCACACAGTGTAATCTCTTTCTGTGACTTTACATACAGCTAATATACTTACAACTAGTATTCACTGGTAACAAAAACGTGCAATCTTACAACTGTAAAGTTGCATCAACTCCTGAATGAAACAACAGTCCACTGTGAAAATGAAAACAGGGGCTGAATCCAAAAATCGCCCCCTAAAACCTAAATCACTATTCCCTACGTTAGTCCACTAATACAGTTCACTTGAAGGAGAGAATGGGACAGCAGTTGTGTGCACATCGGCTGTACACTTGTTATTGCGGTGCACTGTGGGATTGAATGGTTGCACTCAATAACGTCCACTATGCTTTCGGACACCACTACAAATGGCTGTCCCCTAATAACTGAGGGTATGGGGGCGATTTCAGATTCAGCCTATAATTGCGTAGCCTCTAACAGGCGGAGTCTGCAGCTTTTCGATGATGTTCACGTCGCATAATTACGTCACTTCATAACGTTCCCATGGCAATAGGGGGAAATGGCTGCTCTTGTGTGATAAACGCAACATTTTTTCAACTTTCTGCTAAGATATATGTGCCTTTATTGCAACGAAAATGTGGGGATTACGAAATCATGCAAGCCCCGCATATTTTGCGCACGGAAATTGGCAATTTACGCGGCGAAAAAATGCGGCCTCCGCATAAATATGCGGACATTGGCTGATTATGCATTGAATTCTGCGATCGCATAATCGCGTTTTTTCTGGAGGGACCGATATCTTCATCCAGACCATGTGAAGAATGTGACAGCAGCGCCAAATAATATCCAGTACATCCATAAAAATGTATTATGAATTTGATGCGAGTAGATTAAAACATGTCGTATGCCTATTTGAGTGTAGTATAACCATACATTGTCAAAGCAGGATAATCCCACTGATTACTGAGCTTCATCTTGCTCAAAGCTAAATATCACTTGTTTGAAACATTAAGCTTTCATTTCCAGATCCAACTAGAAGTAACACTGAGTCTTAAAACTGTGATATATATTCGGCATACAAGTAAATGCACATGACAGTTTAGAGCCCTTCCCTGATCTGGCGGCTTTCTACTGAGTCTTTATGACAAGTTCAACACAAACTCCCACGCAAGACACAGACGAGGAACACCATTTCCAATGAAGCCCTGGGTCAGCTGTCATTTAAATGTTCATTCACCTTTTGAAATGACCCCTAGTTTTAAAGAAAATGCTAAAAGAATCAAATGAACTTGTACTAAAACTGACAACTAGATTTGCCATTTTCTAAAGAGCATCACCAGCACCAAAATGCTACAGTGTTGTGAATAGTTGCTAGGTTGCTCCTGATAGTTACTAGGGTGTTGTTAGGATATTCTGGGTGGTTGCTAGTGTGATTTTTATTGCCTAACGTGGTACGGCTTGAAGTATCAATCATGTCTGTAGCACAAACATTTCAAGTTTAATAGTTTGTCAGGGGTTTGCTCACATAACTAATACTAATATGAGCAAACGCTACCAATATTTGAAATAAAAAAAAATAAAAAAATAAAAATCACACAAAAGTGGTCTGTAAATGTTATGCACCTTTCTTTAAATATTACATAACTATACAAGATAAACAAAAATAACATATTTCAGCACATGGCAATACTACGGTCTTTAATTTGATGGGGTGAGCTGCGTGTTCATTTTGGCGCACTCACTTTCCAGCAGCGTAGACCTCTGCCGTGTCGAACAGATTGATCCCGTTCTCATACGCCAGAGTCATCAGCTGCTCTGCCATCTGTCAGAAGGATAGAAGGGAGAGGAGGGAATCCAGCGTTCAAGGTGTTGCAGTCTATTCAATTATTAAAAGCTGTATTCTGCATTGTGCCAGTCTATAAGTCATCTTTAATGTGTTTAAGCACATTTACAGTGCATGCTGGCAATGAAACACTACTGCATGCTACAGAGTGTATCTATCTTAGATAATATCAAAACAAAATAAAACATTTTGATACATCCACCAAACAGTGTTGTTAAATTATGTTCAGTTGAACTGTGGTTCATAGAGGAATACCATGTAAATCACATTTGTTTTTAAATTTTCTTGTGTTTTTCAAGATATCCGAGAGGGATTTTTTTCAGCCTTAAAAAAAAAAAAAAAAAAAAAAAGTACATTTGGGACTTTTCATACATTTTAAGGATCCCGTGTTTAAGCCAGGATTAATTTACCCAAAACCAGTTTACCAACCATCATTATTTCTGATTCTAAACCAGTTTTCTTCCGTGACATTTAATTCAAAACGTGTTGTGCTACAGCGGCGAGACCAATTATTTTTTACATCACTGGTATCAAACTGGGTGTAAAGCACCTTGGGGTGCCAGGTTTGAATGACCACAAGCGTAAATGAGACTTGAGAGCTGATTTTCATTGAAAGTCACACTATTTAAAATGACTTATTTGTAAAAGACTGTAAACATGTGACAGTAAAAACCTGTGGTTAACAGTAAGTTCCCATACAGTATACTGGAAGAAACTATAATACATCTAACCTTACATTGTGTAATTTTACAGTGTAAAAACACTGTTAAAATGTACTATTTTTGGAAGTTAAACAACAAATCATCTTGTAATTTACAGTGAAAAATGGTGGGACGGTGTGACACTTCACATTTGATGGGTTTTAATTTTAACTCTTTCCCCACGAGCATTTCATTTTAAAAAGTTGCCAGCCACCGCCAGCGTTTTTGATCATTTTCACAAAAATTTTATTTTCCTCAGAATAATATCTGAATATGCAATATATCAAACAAAACAAAAGCAGCAGAGTGTCTGTTCTTTCTTTTGATATAGTGATATACTTTATATTTTTATATACTTTCTGCTTTATTCTAGTTTTAGTTACATCTTGTCAAATGAATGTTTATTGCATTATTTTAGTGTCATGTTTGTTACCATGATGGTGTTTTGTCTGCAAGTGTGCTCACAAGAATATCAAATTTCACATTAGGGCTCATCATACCTCATCTGTGATCTGTCCTCCAAACGTCACCCATGTTCCTGTAAAGAGATCTAGAATCAGTCACTGCTTTTCACAAGATAAACCAGGTTTAAATGATTATCAGTGATCCACCAATGACACTGAAGAGTAAAGCCGTAAGATGAAGCTACAGATAACATGGATAATCTTTAATGCCCTGCTGAAGAGAACAGAACAACACTGGCAGGATGGTGGTGACTTCAGTATCTAGCACTAATAGCATCTGCTGGTTTGAAGAAAAATCATCTTGTGAAAAAGAAACTACAAAAGCTTGTATTGTTTGCTGCAGGTTTCTTTATCTACTTTATAACAGGCCTTGATCAAAAAGCCGTAAACTCACCTAATCCAAGACACGAGACTCTCAGACCAGACTTCCCCAAGTTTCTGGAAAAAAGGAAATAAAGACAATGATTAATAGGTTTTACCCTGCTTTCTGTATCACTTTGTTCAATCTAGAAGTCAGTGTGAGATCATTGCAGTACTAAATGAGATTGTCAGCTTTGGCCGTCCCAACCTAATTTCTCAGCAAAAAAAAGCTCTGTTACAAAACCTAGCGATATGCCTATCAAGACTGCATTTTAAATGGAAAACGTTTTGTTTTGTTCCCAAAGCCAGACTTGGGGTGCCTTATATCTTTTGTACAAAATCTAAGGGAGCACCGCATGCATGTCTCTCAGAGAATGCAATCCCAGAATGCATTGAGATGTGCACAGTGACAAGTCTAAAGAATTACAACTCATAATTAATTCTACAAACCCGATTCCAAAAAAGTTGTGACTGTACTAATTGTGAATAAAATCAGAATGCAATGATGTGTAAGTTTCAAATTTCAATATTTTATTCAGAATACAACATAGATGACATATCAAATGTTTAAACTGAGAAAATGTATCATTTTAAGGGAAAAATAAGTTGATTTTAAATTTCATGGTATCAACATACTCAAAAAAAAGTTGGGACAAGGCCATGTTTCCCACTGTGTGGCATCCCCTCTTCTTTTTCTAACAGTCTGCAAACGTCTGGGGACTGAGGAGACAAGTTGCTCAAGTTTAGGAATAGGAATGTTGTCCCATTCTTGTCTAATACAGGCTTCTAGTTGCTCAACTGTCTTAGGTCTTCTTTGTGGCATCTTCCTCTTTATGATGCTCAAATGTTTTCTATGGTGAAAGATCTGGACTGCAGGCTGGCCATTTCAGTCCCCGGATCCTCCTTCTACGCAGCCGTGATGTTGTAATTGATGCAGTATGTGGTCTGGCATTGTCATGTTGGAAAATGCAAGGTCTTCCCCTGAAAGAGACGCGTCTGGATGGGAGCATATGTTGTTCTAGAACTTGGATATACCTTTCAGCATTGATGGTGCCTTTCCAGATGTGTAAGCTGCCCATGCCACACGCACTCATGAACCCCATCCCATCAGAGATGCAGGCTTCTGAACTGAGCGCGGAGAACAACTTGGGTTATCCTTGTCCTCTTTAGTCCGGATGACATGGTGTCCCAGTTTTCCAAAAAGAACTTCAAATTTTGATTGGTTTGACCACAGAACAGTTTTCCACTTTGCCACAGTCCATTTTAAATGAGCCTTGGCCCAGAGAAAACGCCTGCGCTTCTGGATCATGTTTAGATATGGCTTCTTTTTGACCTATAGAGTTTTAGCGGCAACGGCGAATGGCACGGTGGATTGTGTTCACGACAATGTTTTCTGGAAGTATTCCTGAGCCCATGTTGTGATTTCCATTACAGTAGCATTCCTGTATGTGATGCAGTGCCGTCTAAGGGCCGGAGATCACGGGCATCCAGTATGGTTTTCCGGCCTTGACCCTTACGCACAGAGATTGTTCCAGATTCTCTGAATCTTTGGATGATATTATGCACTGTAGATGATGATAACTTCAAACTCTTTGCAGTTTTCTCTGAGAAACTCCTTTCTGATATTGCTCCACTATTTTTGGCCGCAGCATTGGGGGAATTGGTGATCCTCTGCCCATCTTGACTTCTGAGAGACACTGCCACTCTGAGAGGCTCTTTTTATACCCAATCATGTTGCCAATTGACCTAATAAGTTGCAGATTGGTCCTCCAGCTGTTCCTTATATGTACATTTAACTTTTCCGGCCTCTTATTGCTCCCTGTCCCAACTTTTTTGGAATGTGTAGCTCTCATGAAATCCAAAATGAGCCAATATTTGGCATGACATTTCAAAATGTCTCACTTTCAACATTTGATATGTTATCTATATTCTATTGTGAATAAAATATAAGTTTATGAGATTTGTAAATGAATGCATTCCTTTTTTATTCACAATTTGTGCAGTGTCCCAGCTTTTTTGGAATCGGATTTATAAATATAATTAAATAATTGGTTTAAAGAATTATACAAAATTTGGTAATATAAATATATTTATATTAAATCAACTATAAAATACATTATAAATTAAAAACAAAAAAGCAGGCTAAAATTAGTATACAATATTTTACCCCAAATTTGACATTTCAAGAGTTTTATTTGTCACATCACACAGTTATATACAGAATATACAACCGGCAGTGAAATGTAAACAGCTCTTTATGAGCTCAGATTTTCACATCATTAGTTTAGCAACATTCTAAACTCAAACTCTCTTGGAATCAATTGTGAGTCAAGCTTCCTGTACGGTTGAGATGTCAACCATGTATGCTGTAGACAGCAAGGCAGCTCACTAGGTTTGAGAACAGAGCTACTGTCTTCATCACACCAGAAAAGCAATAAGAATTGAAGTTCCTCTATGGCCACAGCCTGAGCCCTGTAGATGCCACTGGGGCTGCTAGAGGTGCATATGGAGTTTGTAAGTCATCCTGTTGATTGGTACATCATGGGGAAAATGACACTTAGGAGTGCCTGAGGGCAGATTACTGACCCCAGGGGCTTCTGGGAGCGAGGAAGAGTATGGAGCGTATAGACACAGCAGCTATAATGAAGAGAACTGGCTAAAGGAAGGCCGACCAGCCCAGAGTCACAGAGCCACATGAGAGAGAGGTTTACCATCCTCTGAAAGAGAGCCCAGAGCATCTCAGAGGACAGAAGTGCTCACACTGCAGGAATCTGGACTCAACTTTCTTTTGTTTATTTTATTTTTTAATTTTTTAAATCAAGCCTTAATTTTTTTTATTTTCCTGCCAAGAAAACTGGTGCGTAAAAAAGAACAGCATTGGTGTAAAAAGTAAAAAAGATGGTAAGATGATTATATAATTTGTAAAGTTTCACAGTTAGAAAAACAAGATTAGAACACATAAAACAACAGATGTGTGCAACATGAACTTTTCTCCGTGTGTGTGTGTGTGTGTTAGGGCAAGAGGATATTTAGAATTTTTGAAAACATTCAAAATGACCATTTTAATAATTCTGTCCAACACAACAATTATTTTTTCGTGCCATCACTTTAAAACATTCACTGAAGTCTCCACATGACTTTTTATTTTTTTATAAAAATACAAAAGTAGTGAATATGGCTGTGTAATGTTAATTTGATGCATTACTAAAAATCACCCAATATCACTTTTCAACAATATGAAAAATATTTGTGTACTGAAATGCATATATAAATATTTATTGAGAAATGTATTGAAATATTTTGAATGCACTTTGCAACAAATGGCAAATTGAGGATATAACCTGGCCCTAGTTTATGGTGTCTGTACTCAAGCATGTACATGAATAAAGAAGTGTAACTGGGATTAGGGATGATATAACAAGCTGTCTGTGTGTGTAGGAGTGCAAGGATGTATGTGCGCATTTCTGTAAGAGTGTGTAGGTTTTTTGTTGTGTGTTTGTGTGGGGGTGTCTATGTTGGATTAGAAACATGTAGGTGTCCGGTGGCAGAATGCAATGAAAGACAGACCACAGCGCGCCACACATTGCATTGGATCTGAAAAGTAACCTGCATAACCTGCATTTCTTTTCATGAGATCCTATTGATAGAAGCATTTGCTGGGAAGTTTAATAAGGGAATGAGCATCTGCTCAAATCTATTTTTGCAATTAACAGCAAAAAAAGTAAAGAGAATGTGGTTAAATCAACAATGGGCAGGTCAGTGTCACAAAGTTACTAACTTTTTAATTAGACCTTGCAGTGAGAGATTGTTCGGTGTTGGGCAACACGGTTCAGTTAATTCAGTGTAAATATTTCTTGTGTTTTAATTCTGCCGCTATATAGAACAGTCAGTATCTTAAATATGAAGCGTGTGATTTCTGAACCATACAGTTATCAGATATCGCAAAAACAATGATTCTGTTGCCCCCAAACCTTGTTGAGTTAAGATGCTCAGAGCAATGTCTTTACAGCATCACAGAGCTGCAGTGCTCACACTTTTTAGAGAATTCAAAGCTGCATATTAATCTGGGACATGAAAAACAACAACATCATGGCTTCTAAAGGATCATGAAACACACACAAACATACTTTAAAATACAAAATTATTAAAACACTTGGAACCTGGGAGTCGTCTTATTGGGCCTGGATTTATTTTCCAAGAGGACAATGACCTGAAAACATTCTTCTAACTATTGCCGCAACGACCTGCGACAGAAGGAATCTGCTGGAACATTGAAAATGATGGACTGGCCCCCTCTAAGTCCGGACCTCAACCCCATCGAGCACATTTGGGGCGAGTTGGAAAATATATTGGACATATCTATTGTACATTCAAAGCCTTTGACTTCAGGTGCAGAAGGCATGGGATAACATTAGTGTTGTAACATTAGTAATAAGTTCTCAGAGGAAATATAATTGACACTATGCCAGAGAGATGAGCTGCTGTAATTGCTGCAAAAGGTGGACATACCAAATATTAAAAAGTTAAAAGTGGATAAAAACAGTACAACTCACTTCATCTGATATTTGATGGTCAGCGCAAGCATCTGCAGGTTTCATGAAAATGTTTTGAAGGCAAAAAATAAGGTAAATGGATCTGTTAGGTGTTTTAATAATTTTGGCCACCACTGTATATGCATGTGTTGTACATGATGGAAGACAATGTTAGAATACATTTTTTTTTATTTCCAAGTGGAAATTGCTTTTAAATAAAATCTACATCAAATCACCGGATGTACTTCATAATAAAAAATAAAAAAAGTCTCAAGTTAAAATGCAAAAGCAAATGTATGGCATTTATTTGTGCATTGAAATACAGATACTAAAATGTTTATTGTGCATTTGTGTAATGCACAGTAAGCTAATAAAATGTGTGTATTTTGTTGCATGCAATTATACATTGCAGAGTGTATTTGTGAACCTCTGAAAGATTGTTAACACCTTTAGAGCTAAAATAAAACTGACTGGATCAGACACAGTTGTTGTTTTCTCTCCTTCTCTCCACTCCACAGCTTTCAAATCGTTCATGAGAGATAAGTGCCATGAAAGACTTCAAGTTTTTGAGCGATATACTTTTTGTAATAAAGTGATAGTACATCATAACAGTACTTATTTTTTTGTCAGTGCACTGTATCGTTCAATACTGATCCTAATGAAAACGACTGTTGCTATGGTTACCTTCCAAGGTGAACTCGACTTCAGTTTGTGAACATCTATTGGTAAATATTATGCATTTTGACTAACTTGTAATCAAACTTTTGCGGTTTACAAAAACACAGCTGAAACTGACATTGAAAACTGATTTGAATATGCAAATATGCACATTTTAAGACCCTCCAAATTTGAACTTTCTTCCAAACTCCCTATAATTCACACCCTGTTGAGGTGTTTCAGCCCACACTAAGAAAAGCAAACAAAAAAACTTTGTGTTTTGCGCATGATAGCCATTCAATAAAGTATTACACTGTTTGGTGTGACATCGTTCACATGCCAAAGCCGTCTTATCTCATCTCAGGCTGCCAAAAATGAGTTTATTATTCTCATATGCACCAATTACCACCCAGTAGGAAACAAACAATATGCCACAGATCAAATCCAAGGCTGTGTATGATCTATTCATTGGTTGTGCCCTTGCTGATAATATGTACAGTGAATAAGATCTGAGATCTGGAGATCAGGCGAGGGCTCCTTTCGTGGTTTGATGTTTGTGACATCAAACAAAGTATCCCTAACATGATTAGTACAGATTAAACTGGAACTCTACCGCTGTCTACACCAATAAACATATGACTGAAGCTGTGTAACCATGTCACGGCATCTCAAATAATAAGCCGATCCAGTTAAAAGGAGTGCTGAACTGAAGGTATGAGTATCGAAAGACAATCTGGTGTTTTCAGGGCCAGTAAACGCTGGATTATGCTACCGTGTTACTGCTTCCTTGTCAGTGTTGTGTTGTGTTGAATATTTCACAGGCTGGATCTGAATACTGCATGACGGACAGTGGCCCAGGCACAACTGGACCCAGGTGCAGCACTGGAGATTGGGTTTGCCAGGAGTCAGCAGAGATCAAGCCAGAGGTCAATAAATGTTACCTTTGTCTTTTAGTCGGGTTAACGATATGCAGAGAACACGGACGGTCAGGTTTGTTTACGAAGCAGAGGGAGTTCGATCTCTGTAGGATTGTGCCTGCCACCACTTGCTTCAGTCAGTTTCTGAACTCAAAAGATCACTCTAAAAGTAGAACATGATTGGTCAAAATACAGATTTGTAAATAAAACAAATTACAACAGTAGCTGACTCATGTCTTTCTAAATGGCAGATCATCTACAAAATCTGGTTTCACATAAATGACATCAAACGCTATTGGTTCCAATCTTCACTGATATGAAACCTATATTGCAAAATGTATTGATGTGCCATATTTGAAAAACACCAAGACATTGCATGGCTTCCTAAACCAAATTTTCTGAGATTTTAACAGAAGTGTGTGTGTGTTGAACATCATGGAAGACAATGTCACCATCTGTTAGTTTTGAATGTGAGAGAAAACTAGTTAATTTTAAACCTTTTTGCGCTGTTTTCAACTTCCTGGTTTAAATTCGTCTTCATGTCAACGTCATGGGTTGTGACGGTTTCTCGTACTATAGTACGGCGATGACTCATCGGTGTCTCATAATTATTCATGAGACTGCGTGTCTTTATCCTATGAGAAGACGCGTTGCTTAATTCATATCAGCATGCGTTGATAGGCATTTTCCTCTGACTGGCGCTTCAAACAGTGAGATCGCATACAGTAAGTGAGAGATGCATTAATGGATCAAAAACGAGTGTTTTTTACGCTTTGTATGAGTGTCTGCATTGCCTATGTTCTCTTCAATACAACCTGAGTCTTCACACAAACGTGATTCATCCACACTGTGAGTGTAACCGCTCTTTACGGCCATTTAACCGACCAAATGGCATATAAAACTCCATAAAATAAGCTTCAAAAGTTATCAGTTATGCAACAGCGTGTTCATATATATTTTCGATGCAGAGAACAAATTGCGAATGGCTGTGCATTCAATTGTGCATTGAATAGCCGTCACAGGAGATATGCATTTGTGTAACGTGAGCTTACAAGTCCATGAGTATATTGTGTTGCGTGTAACTTAAATGGTAATTTGCAGCATGCATTTGTGGGAAGCTTTGGTGCTTTTAATGGGAGCGAAATAAAATTGAATCAGAAGCCGTTGATGTGCTGTCAGTCTCCCTTCATCCCCCTCCGCTCCGCCGCTAAACCACGCCCACTTTTATAGCATTTTTCAAAACTGTGGTGAGAACTGATTGGCTGCTGAAACAGGGGGGGGGTGTGTGTTCATTTTTAGGTGAACTACTCTAAGGCAAATGCGTGTCACATGACCAAATGGTAGCCAACTGGCCCCTTTGAAATAGTGCACAACTATACTGTATGAGTTATTATTGGCAGGCAAAGGCTAAAAGGTCATGGAAGACAGAGGAAACATGAGGCTAATTTTTCAAGGAATCTGCAGTGGGGAATGTGATGAATTATATGTACACCATTCTTTCATCCGTGCACAATACTCTGATGGCTGCCTCGTGTGGATTTGTTCTATGAAATTTGTGTTTATGTAAGAGCAATTCAGACTGTGAGCATGCCTCCTACACCCTGTTCTAAAAGCAGTAGCTCTACCTGAGAACGGCTTCAGCTCTAGTCAAAAATAAGTTCCATCTCAAATCCCACATCTTTCCCTCTTCTCCACCAACACCACCCCTTTTTCCACAGCCTCCACACACACTTTGTGAATAAGAGGTCATGTTACCATTATCAGGGTTATGAAGCAGCCCACACAGAATCTGCACATGCACAATTTCACAGAAAGCTCCCTAGATCTTCAGAACTGGAACACCCATAGTTCACAAAGTTCAACACAATTCCCTCCTCTTCAGGATAAATAGGTTGGACACACCCATTATATATATATATATATATATATATATATATATATATATATATATATATATATATATATATATATATATATATATATATATATATATATATATATATATATATATATATATATATATATATAAAAAGGCTTTATGTTGCTGCCTTGCCACTCACAACTCTCACTAATGTGATGATCAGCTTTTAACAACAAGCAGAAGATATGCCTTTTTTCCCGGTAGTGGGCGGGACCAATCTCATTGGCTGGCGCTCATCTTTTCAAATCAGTTTAAGTGAATGCTGACAACATGATTAATATTCATGAGCCCAGCAGCTCATCAATCCTTAGTGCGTTGTATATTGTTATTAGTAGTAGAATTATTATTATTATTATTATTATTATCATCATCATCTTTTTAATAATATAACAACTTATCTATTTTTACAGAAACACTGAATGACCAACAATATCTTAAGCACCACCACCAGTCCAAAGTTCAGTTAAATGACAAATATGAATTCATACGGTTACCAAGTTTTAGTTCTAATTACTAAAGTAATAAGCGGCCTGAATCCTTCTCTCTGCCACTGGATTGAGGACTTCCTCACTGGCAGGCCTCAGGTGGTGAGAATAGGCCAGTCCACCTCCATCACCCTGAGTGTGGGAGCTCCACAGGGCTGTGTCCTGAGTCCCCTGCTCTCTACTCTCTACTACGCATGACTGTTTGTCCACACACAGCTCCACCTCTATCATCAAATTTGCTGATGATACTTTTGTCCTGGGCCTCATTTCCAACAACAATGAGACGGCATACTTGGACGAGGTGGAGCATCTAACATCATGGTGCCAGGACAACTGTCTCTCTCTGAATGTTGGCAAGACCAAAGAAATGATTGTGGACTTCAGGAAGAGACAGCAACGGACATACTCCCCCCTCATGATCAGCGGGTCACCAGTAGAGAGAGTGAGCAGCTTCAAGTACCTGGGTGTAAACATCTCCGAGGATCTGACCTGGACTGCTCACATTCAGACACAGGTGAAAAAAGCCAGGCAAAGACTGTACCACCTGCGCCAGCTGAGGAAATTCAGGGTTTCACCAGCTATCCTGAAAACTTTCTATTTAGGGGCGATAGAAAGTGTACTAACTCAGTGCATCACAGCGTGGTATGGGAACAGCACCAGTCATGACCGCAAAGCCCTGCAAAGAGTCGTGCTCTTATCCGAGCGTATCTCAGGGTCAGCTCTCCCGTCTCTGCAGGACGTCTACACCAAACGCTGCAAAGGTAGAGCTACTAAGATCATCAAGGACTCTAATCACCCTGCAAACCCTCATTTCACGCTGCTGCCATCTGGTAAGCACTTCCGAAGCCTGATGGCCAAAACTGAGAGACTCAGGAGGAGCTTCTTCCCCCAGGCCATCAGACTCCTGAACTCAGTCACTTAACATCACGTGACTTCACGTCAGGATAAACATCGATACACTGACATTGCACTGCACTTTCTGTTCTCGTTGTTACTGTGTAACAGCCTGTTATAAACCTGTTTGCACATTATACTCTTTATACATTTGTTAACCACATATTTATAAGTCTACAGTTTACTCACTGCACAGTCTACTTCAATTATTTTATTCCACTTCTTTATTCTTATTTTTTCCTCTACTTGACTTGATTAGTTATAATTCTACAGATATAGATATAGTACTTTTTTTTATCCTATTTCTATTATAATTTCCTCCTTGTGTTTTTAACTGTGAATTTGCACTGTCCATGGAGCGGACCTGTTCACATTTCACTGCCGGTTGTATATTCTGTATATAACTGTGTATGTGACGAATAAAACTCTTGAATCTTGAATCTTAAAGTTATATCATTAAATAGTGCTTGATTATCATAATATAGTCTAATGATTGATTGACTGATGTTAAGAGTGTACGTTCAGATATTTAAAGCTGTGCCATTTTACAAATATATATATATATATATATATATATATTGGTGACGTCAGCTAAAACGTGCATTAAATAGTGCCAATTTTGATTGCACGGTATTCAATTATTCCGATTTTATTCTCTGAACAGGAGTATTACTCAACTAAAGGGTTCAATCCTTTTCTAAGGCAAAAACATGTAGTCCACCACAACAACAAATTAGCAGGGAGATGAATAAAAGCGTTTATTTCTGGTAGAGCCCTGTCGGGATTAATAAATCTATTCCTAGTACGCGATGATAACAGCGAAGACATTCTGCTGCCAGTGAGAATCAACATGTTCTTAAAAGCGCAAACATACAAGCCTTAATTAAAAGCTATCAGCACTGCACAGAGAGCAGAACATACAGCCATCCATCCTTAGTTCAGAGGCATTGCAAAGCGTCCGTTATCAGAGTGAAGGATTACACACACACACTCCTCAAGCCTTAAATAGAAATGCACATGTGAGACGTTTATAGCATTTATAGTGGTATTGTGCAGCTTTGTAGAAGCAAAGGCTTCTGTTTGTTCCTCACAAACCTTCATCAGGCATTATTTAATGTGGGAGTGAGTCTAAACTGAAGGTAGTATCAGTTATAGTGAAATCCAGAAGTGCAATAAAATCTCAACACGCCTACTCTTTAACGCCTTAACACGCTAACACTCACTGCGCCGTCTTATAGCTCTCTAAACTTTTCATATCAGAACTTCCAATTATGCTTCGCTCATGCTATTTAAGTGTGTTTGGTGCGTCTTATCAGTCGTCTTATAAACACTGAAGACACTGAATGTTTCCAAAGGGAAACCTTTTACATTAAAGGTGGGGTAAGAGCTTTCTGGTAACCGTTGTTGACATTTAAAAAAATCACCAGAACAAACACGCCCCTATTTTGATAGCTCCGCCCCACACATACATAACCCAGGCATGACTATGGCGAAATCTGTGTTACTATGGTAATCCAGGTCGAATGTTCAATGAAAAAGTCATCCCTTCCATCACGAAAACACAAACCGTTCTCATGATCAACTCGATAGCACGGGCATGACAGTCCAACTAACGAACATATTACAATTATGACCAGATTAGAGGGTTATATAGATCATGAAGAGAGGAAACAAACATATTAGGAGTATATTATCTTTTCGGACACATTTTGTGAGCTGACACTTGAAACAGACCGTGAGGAGGTTTAGACGCACCAGGGTTATGCGGTGTGGAAATTAATGGGTCTTTATCGTCGCTGAAGTGAACGACAATATGATCGCAAATGGACAATCAAGTGAACATGACACACGAGCATATTCCAGCAAAAGCCAGCATATATTAGTTCTGTAAAACAAAACCAAATGTTTCCCCTTTTTCTTTTATCTGCCATCTCTCTCTTTCTGCCATCGATCGGCTAATGTCCGTCCTGTGTCATATCTTTTGAATAATGACGTGCACCGAGTGCTCTCTTCTCCCCGTCATTAGTAGACACGCCCCATTACTGCTTTGCGTATGCACTCGGCCCGAGTCTGTTTTGTAAAGCTGTTTTGAAATAACACTTACCCCACCTTTAAAAATAATAATTATTATTAATTATTAATATTAAGAATTCATATGATCACAGTCTCATTGTTAGAATTAACTTATTATACAGTAGACTGAATGAAAATATTTTGTTTGTACAGTATGATCTTCTATGGGACCATAATTATAATGTTTAGTTAAAAGACTAAGACTTCCATTTCATTTTTGTTTTTAAATTAAATTAATACTTTATTCAGCAAGAAGCATTCAATGGTTTTACTCAGAGTAAAAAGGATATAAGGTTAAAAAAATGCTGTTTGTAAACCTATTTAAATATTCCACAAAAAAGCAGGACAACTGTTATCAACAAACATTAACAATTATGCAAAAGATATCCAGTATGTTGTGCCAGCCAAAAATCTTCAATTTTAAAAGAGAGAAATCATTGAAAATCAAGCTGCACCCAGTCAGCTACAACCAAATTTAATAAAGCATGATTCATCAGTGAACATCATTCCAATGAACAGTTTGTCTTTGCAATATTTAAATATAAATATATAGCTTTTAATATGTTATATATACAAAAATATAGCTTTTAATCTGATGTCACCAAGGCTGCACTGTATATCCCGTTTTATTTATGGAAGTAAACTTGGTTGCGAACATTTTGTGTCGACTTAAATCCATTCACGTTTCATGTAAACCGATTCCTTTTGCAGAATATAAAGGAAGAGGTTTGCAGGCCATTCTGCAGCAACTGGCGTAATAGGATCTCCTCCACAAAATCATAAGCCCGTTTAACCTAAATCATTAATTGAATCCTGACCGGAGCCATTTAATCAGTTAATTCAGCTAAACTAAAGCATCTCCACACATAGCGAGGATAAGATAACGCAGTCATGTCAAGCTACGGTATGGCAGCATTCCCAATTCTACACCCACCGGTACAATGCCTTTGTCTAACCAACGGTGGAGAGAGACCAGAGTAATACTGCACGAGCTGGACTAGGAAAGATGATGGTTAATTGAAAGCACCCCCTCCACTCTTCTCTCTTTACAATGGCCCTGTCTGCTTCGATTCATCTGGGCAGAATGAGATTGTGATTGGAACTGACTAAAGAAAATTACACTAGGTGAGACAAAAGGTGCCGGACTGCCAGAGTGAATCCCGGAAAACAGAACTGGAAGGAGTTAAAAGCTAATCATACGGAAACATATTTATTTTCCAGAGTATCTATTTACACGGAGTGCAAATAGCCTGCGTTGTTGGCAGAGGCTATTTACACTAACTCCGCCCACTAATGTCTTGACGGGCCAGACAAAACTACGGACGATGCTGGATTTGCCAACAGCAGCAATAGTAAGGCGTGTAGGGGTAAGGAGCATGGCAGAAAGTTTTGATGCAAATCGACCCGTGTTCGAGTCCGCCTTATGCCGAAATCACTCTACTCCCATTTTCCCATCACATATCAAATCAGAAAGGCTCAGTTAGCGGACATTTACACTGTTATTATTGTATACCGTTTAATCTCCAACAACACTAGCCACGTTTCCATTACCCTTCATATTGTGTGAACTGAAACTGAACTGAAAATATTGCAAAAACATAACCGCAAAAAAAAGTTTACATGCTCGCAAAACTGATTTTTTTCCCCCCCACAAAACTGCAATGGAAACTGGGGAACGTAAAAGTCGATCATTCTTTACAGATAACGCTGTGTTTATGAGTTTAAACTCATAAGACAAAAGAATTACAGAAATACTGGATTCTAGACAAAGAAATGCCACAAATGATCATGAAGACCTTGAAGCAGATGAGGAAGAAACACCTCAAGTGTGCTTTCCTTGCCATTATTGCTTGGATAGCACGCCACGTCTCCTTCCATTAAAAATAATAGCTAGTGCGGTGGATGGGTTATACATAAACCTACCAACATACATGCCATTATTTTTGGAATGACTTATCACAAGGAAAAAAAAAAAAAGTTTTAGTCGCATAACATCACCATCAATGGAAACGCCATCATTTCGCAAACGTTTTTTTAATCGACATTTAGAAAAAAAAAAAAAAAAAAAAAAAAAAAAAAAAAAAAATCACAGAAGTTTTGCATAATGGAAACGTGGCTACTGAGGTACAAATAGTATTTGCCACTATTTATAAGCATCCAACTACCATTTACACTTACTGCAAATAAAAATACTATTTTTACATAGTGTAAATAGCATCTATCGCTAAGAAAATAGTGCAAATAGCAGCTGACTTTATTTTCCAAGGAATGTGGCATGAACATCCTTTACCTGTAGTTCTAGTAGCAGGCAGCTTGTTTTCCCTTCATAGCACGTTCATGATATCGCATTAAAAGTGGTCTGTGATGTAACTTCCTGTGCTTAAGTTTCAGAGTCTTGAACTTTGTGTGCAATGGCCCACTTCTGCTACCAACAGCTCTAGGGACTTAATATGGCACATCATTGAAACTCAGCCTGACAAGAGAGCAGTGCGTCCCGGGCTTTCTTCGTCTGGGTATTTGGGCACGGTTCTCAAACACACATAAACAAACACTCAAAGAAACTCCAAGACACTGCTCACGGTCTTTCATCGCATATACATGCACTCACAAAGAACACGTTCACAGTAGCGTCTGGCAGGGCTCGATTCGGTCGCTCTGAGCTTCATTAGAGAAGATCGGCTCAAAGCGATGCTCTAGTTTATCCACACAGACACACATCCTCTGGCAGAAGATCAGATGCTGACCTTGCAGTCAATATGGGGGGCTTCTAAGAGCCGGAAGGATCTTTGACTCTTGGCATCGGGGGAATCACTCTGTGATCTTAATCTCAAGACAACAGAAGGCACTGGAATCAAACACTGCTTGCCACAGAGAATTTAGAACAACAGAATGCCAGCAGGAGAAGTTACCGCTCACTTAAAGGCAAAGTTCATCCAAAAATTATTCTTTCTTAAATCATTCCAAACCTGTATGTTGTACATAGACATTTTAGAAGAATAGTTTAATGTAACCACTTCCATATATAGAGCGACTAATAACTATCAGAGGACCATCAATGAATGACAACTTGAATTTCAATGTTCCTCAAAAAGAGTTAGAACACCTATGTGTCCTATGTACAACTTCTATGAGATTTTTATAATAGTTTATTTACTTTTTTGGAGCATGAACGATGTGGCCACTGTTGTGGTGCAAAGAGCTTCCTTTATTTTTAATGCGTTCCATAGAAAACAGTCAAACAACAAGAGGATTTCTTTAAAATGGGAAGATGAAGCTTCAAGACATTGCATGAAGTACCTCATAATGAATGCATAAATGAATAAATGAAACGAACAAGATCTAGCTAACTCTCTCGCTCGAATATCAAGCCTGACATAAATTGGAGCCTCTGACAACAAAATCGCCTTGCAATCCTGATTTAAAATAGGATGGAAAGATCACACGCCTTCCATTAAGAGCTGTTATTATTTTTTTTGTGCAAATGAATATGACAGCTGAAAGCAATCTGGCAGTTTTTCTAGCAGTCATTATGTAAATTAACAAATACTTGCAGGTTTGTTGCTAATGAACGTAGAAAACGTTTAATTTTTTGCATTTCATGAAACTAAATGATGAACTCTTGGAAATACACAAAAAAAAAAATATAACGAAATTATATAATACTATTAAATATAATTAACACCTACTAGGATGTTTATAACACACATATATCAGCAGTTGTGCCGTAAATCTATGAGGACAAAAAGCTCTGGAAATTTAATGGAAAAGCTGACAGCAGCAATGCAGGGATATGAATCTATTTTGCCAAAAGCTCAATTGGGTTAAAATGACTGAAAACAGTAGCCATTATTCTCCAACAGTTAAAGCTGCATTCGCAGAATGATTTGAAGAGTAAGTGTCAAATTAAAGGGGCTGATTTCTTTATATGCAATTAAAGCACTTTGTTGAAATTTATACAGGCACCAGCATATGCCATTTATTACCCTATTGAACCTGATAGGACCATTCAGCATACAAACTAAATATTCTGTCAAAATGATGCAAATGCTATAATTTTTTTCTTTTAACTTCATTATAACTGTTGTATTTAATTGTATAATTACACATAAAATTATATTTAAAAAAATCAACATTTTCTGCAAATTTCATTATTGGATATTATCCAACAGGCACAGTTACAACACAAACGCTTTCAATATATGAGTTTTCCTACCTATATTTCATGCCAGTTCTCATGCTCTGGTCACTTGAAGAGGGCACGCTCTGGACGGACAGCTGACCAAGGCTCCTGGCCACCATGGCCACAGCTTTGAACTTGCTACGGGTACCACTGCTCGGACTGTTAGCATTTTGTCGATTGAGCCTGTCATCCGTGCTACGGCTCATAGACCGGTGGTCCGTGCAAACAAATGACACCTGCATCCCGTCTCAGAGGATGCACGGTTATCACACAGAAAATTCAATGGAAGAGCGCAGTCTCCAAAAAAACAGAAGTCAGTCAGATCCAGATCCTCTGGAGAGCAAATTTAAAAGTTTCTCAGTGCAATGTGTTTGACTCCTGCTCGGAGACCTGACTAAGAGGTGGCGAATAACAGCAGGGCTGATCCAACTGAAGCCTGACTTGCACAACTAGACTGGCAAAGACCTGATAAAGCCGTCTTCAGCGATGCCCGCGAATCCCATTTCATTGCTTCCCCGACTGGCACATGAACTTCACAGCTCGATTATCAAATGGGCTGCAGCTCAAGACCACCTGCACGGCTCCCATGTCACATATAGTATCAAGTAAGAGGCTTTAATAGTTTACGGTCCACAGTCCTAGTCCTTTTTCAGTTTCAACGTTTTTTTCTTTGCGTTCGAATCCTTGTTTCAGCCCTTATCAAAAGAAAGCGCATATCCAAACACACTAGCTGGTTTCTTTCTAATCTCAGCTCAGTGCTTCAGATCACTTGGCATTGGCAGCACACAAAAAAAGGCTAAACAGACTTCAAAAAGAAAGCAACAAATTGATGCATCAATGGATAAGACGTCTTCTCATGCCTCCCCCTGCGAGCACTGTATCTGTCAGCTACTGAGATACCTAGCATGCATTGGTGCTCCTCCTCCTTAGCGGAGATTAAACTTACAAGTGCATTCAGAGCACAAGAGACAGAGGCAGAGCATGAGTGAACGAGTACGAGAGGGTGGGAGGAGCAAACGGGGAGCTGAAAGAGAGAGTACAGAAACAGAATGTGACAGAGAAAGGGAGAAGGTGGGAGGGTTTGCTCTACAGTGATATTTTTGTTCATATTTGTACTAATATTTGCTCTACTTTTAACATTTTAATTTATTCCATTTCTTATATTTGCACCATTTTCTTTGCACGTGGCTAAGTTGTAAATGCTTTGCAACAGAAGTTTTACTTTCAAAGTAAAAAAAAAAAATAAAAAAACCATTCATTTTCTCCAGATGTTTACCAATAATGTAAACTACATTTCATAAGTTTGTTGTCGGCAAGATTTTATGCTTTTGTAAGAACTCTCCTATGCTCACCTACCAAAAATACAGTAAAAGTAGCAATATTGTGAAACATTGTTACATTTTAAATATAACCGTTTTCTATTTGAAGGGATCCGGTAATCCCCCTTTTTACAAGATGTAAAATAAGTCTCTGATGTCCCCAGAGTGTGTATGTGAAGTTTTAGCTCAAAATACCCCACAGATAATTTTTTATAGCATGTTAAAATTGTCACTTTTTAGGTGAGCAAAAATTTTCCATTTTTGTGTGTGTTCTTTTTAAATGCAAATGAGCTGCTGCTCCCGGCCCCTTCAGGAAGAGGGCGGAGCTTCAAGAGCTCGTGTTAGCAGCTCTGATTATCTCACGCAGACACGGTCAAACTGTTCAGCAATTTATGTTCAAACCGGAGTCGGAGTCATTTCTGAATGGTTAGTTGATGAATTTATGTAGCTTTCCTGTAGCTCAAACAATAAGAGCGTGGCGCTAGCAACGCCAAGGTTTGATTCCCAGGGAAAGCAAGAATTGACAATGTAAAAATGTGTACCTTGAATGCAATGCAAGTCGCTTTGGATAAAAGCGCCTGCCAAATGCATAAATGTAAATGTAATGTAAATGTAAGCTGATGTGGAGTTTACTAACGTCAAGTCATTGGATTAGCATATTCTGTCATGATAATCTATAAAATCGCTCATGTGGGAACTGTTGTAAGATCCTTCAGAGCCAGAGAATATCTGCTGCATGAAGAGAGAACAGGTATAGTTTAATTACGGTTATTTAATTACTTATGTTGTTATCTTGCTTTTAATGACATGCTATTGCATTTGTGTTTGTACTGTATTGTAATAAATGTGAAAGATTGATGCGACAACTTGAGCTACTCCCAGATGTGCTCTAATGCAACAACTCTTCCTCTTCTTTAAAGCAACATGGCCTCACCCCCTTTGTTGCATGCTCACGGGGGCGGGGTTTATGTAAATTGTAGGGTTTGTGATGTCACCAACCCGGGAAGAAGCTTATTGTAGTTCCTACCAGCCGTTCGTTGTAGTCCTTAAAAAACGATTTCTGTAAAAGTAAATATCTCCCTTTGCTTTGAACTTTGAGCGTCAGGACTTTGCAGATGTTGTTTATGCTCAAACAGCAACATTACACTAACTAAAGTTAAAAAAAGTGAAATCATAATCAAGGACCCTTTTAAGGATACCATTTATAGTCAGTGGTTGCACTCTATATAAATGTAGTTTGTCATGTCAATCTACCTCACTAAATTGAAAGAAAAAAAAAAAAATAAAAAAATGAAAATGTAGAAAGATAAGAGAATAAGATTGAAAGCAAGAACAGTGTGTTTATTTGCACTGCTTGCAGCTGATGCCACCGTAGAGGCTTGAGTGTTATTAGGTGTCCACTCTGACTTCAAGCTGTTGACAATTAACAAGAGAATAAAGGAGCAGAGTCCTGGTGAAGGCAAAAACAATTGTCCTGTGCACGGCAGGATCTTTCATACATGCATGCAGTGCAGGCATGTGTAAAATATTCATTATGCAACTTGATCTGTCTGAATGTGTATCAAAGCCAGGGGAGGCTGGAGCACATTACAGTGCAACCGCTAAATCATTATAGTTCATCTGCCTGCCTTCCTGTCAGACATTAGATGCACACAGGGGAATATGTTATCCAAACTATTACCTTCAATTCAGGACAGCTATCTTAACCCTTTAAAATGTGGGAAAAATTGCATGCATCTCGAAACTTTTGAAAGTGTGGTTTAGTTGTCCAATTATGTCAGTATCAGCAGAGTCTGTGATGTGGTAAAGACAGGAAGCATACAGCAGCAACCAATTAGCTGTGTTATGGAAATCAATGTGGACCGGAACGACACAGGATGCTGGAAAATAATATTGGCAGAGCAAGGAAATTTAGTGGTAATTGTGAGTGGGCACAGGAATGGATAAAGTGTATGCTGATGGTGCACACTCTTATAGTAATAAAATAATGAAGTATATCCAACGAAGACCTACCAACTCTGCCAGACCTGCCGCCAGTGTGTGAACTGAGAAAAATTACCAGCCATAAATAGTTCTAACCCACCATGAAAATGTATGTATACAAATATGTCATGATATGTAGCAGTTTTTTTTAAATCACGTATGTATGACAACCAGGTAGTTTTGTAAATATGAGATGATTCAGTCTGGCTTTATAGTAAAACTATCACAAAAACACCCTGTCCCACATATTTCCATTTTGGTGGCTTAATGCCAGGAATTATGTACCACCATATGGAGGGATAGTTCATCATTTACCCTCACGTTGTTCAAAATATGTAGAACAGATATTCTGAAGGATAATTTGCTCATACAGTGAAAGTAAATGGGGTCAAAAAATGGTTGAAAAAGCACAGATATTTTGATTCGAAAACTGTCTGTATGCCTTGAAAACTGAAAATTCTGTCATTTCCTTACCCTCATGTAGATACAAACTGTAAGACTTTCTTGCTTCGGTGGAGCATAAAAAGATATTTTGAGAAATGTGTTCTTGTCCATACACTGGACATCAAAGGACTCCATTGATGATTGGTTCCCAATGTTTTTTGAAATATTTGAATTTTCGAAAGACATTAAAAAACACAAAACAATGTATATTGTCTTGGAACGATGAGTAAACGATGACAGAATTGTCATTTTTGGGTGAACTATCCCTTTAATTCTCAGATCTTTCTTACAATTTGACCTAACCAAGTGTTGCAGATCCCAAAAAAAGTTATCAGCCAACTGGAGAGTGCTTTCTATTCAGCCAATTTTGCTCACTGCTTGGCGAATGTTTATTTTGGACCTTGACACTAATCCTTAGTCCATTTGCATTTTAATTATAATCAAGTACATACGTACACTCTAAAAAAATGCTGAGTTAAAAACAACCCAAGTTGGGTTGAAAATGGACTAACCCAGCGATTGGGTTGTTTTAACCCAGTAAATGGGTTGTTTTAACCCAGTGGTTGGGTTAAATGTTTGCTTAAAACCACTCAATCGCTGGGTTAGTCCATTTTCAACCCAACTTGGGTTGTTTTTAACCCAGCATTTTTTAGAGTGTAGATATGCAAGTGGTGGTAGACAGGTGCATCTCTACCAGTAGTAGGGCTGGAACGATTACCGGTTTCACGATAAACCACGTTAAAATGTACTGACGGTTAGTAACATCATTCAAAATGTAATTATCATTATAACCGTGTTTGATTATCATGATTTTGAAAACTTGCTGTTTTTTTTGAATGAGAAGAAATGGCAGAAGGCAGTGACGGCCTTCTAAAAGGACCAAAACTGAGGTGTGGTCATATTTTGGCTTTTACAAAAGTGAGGATGCTCACCCTGTCTGCAGAACATGCAAAAATAAAGTCACCGCAATAGGGGCAAATACTTCAAATCTGCCGAGTCGTTTTCGTGACCACCCACTGTTGTATAGCAAATGCACGGCAAGTGGACTTTGACCTCAATGCCAAAACTACGTCTGAGAAATAATTGGACACAAAGTTGAGTTGAAATATTTTCTCTCACTCACTTAAAATTAACGTGAAGCTTCCACAAAGAAAAAAGTTCGCAGCAAGTGGCTTTGAGCCAAAAACTAACAAGTTCAGACAAGACTAGGGTGACATTTAAGGGATAATAATGTATATTCATTGTACACTTATTACACAGATTTTCTTTACCACATAAATATTGAACTGAGATTAATGGTTTTAAATCTTACCTGTTTATAAATCCATTTCGTACAGAGTACAAAACAATAATCCAGACAAGATGATCACAACAAGTTATAGTAATAATTACAGTAGTATTAATAGTAAAGTCCTCTAAATTCATTTTCAATACAATCAAAAACAGAGACAAGACGCAAGTTGCATTTGAATGAAACGAGAGATGCATGGATGTGTGCTGTGTTATAATGCGTTGCTAATGACGGCCGCCATTATAAGGAAGGAAATCCCACAGTGCATAGAGCTGCTTGTTTTATTTTGCTGTTTGTTGATTTTCAAATATAAAACTTTTTGAACGCTTTCATCTCATTTGAAGATAACCATGATAATATTGATAATCGTGATAATTTGGGTCATTATAATCGTGATATAACATTTTCATTGCCTAATCAGTAGACCACCAAACTGTCCATCTTTGTGAAATACAACCATTCCAGGCTCCATAAAATCAAAAGGGAAAGAGTGGCTAATGCAAACATCTATATTGGTCAGGAGTCTTTTCAAATATATTCTGTATTCATGGCTCCAGTTGAACGGTGATGGATTGGGGCAAGCGGGCAGTGGGAGGCTAACATGCCACACTTGTTCAAACTCAGCCGGCAATTTTGTCACCCGTATGCAACCCTGGACGATGCAGAACTCGTCAAGTGGAGCGAGAGGCTGTGTCTATGTCAGCTCCTCTCACAATCAAACGGCAGGGTCACCAAACTTTGTATGATGCATTTGTGTCCGCGAGCACATGCACAGAGTGATTTTAACATAATATACCATTTATTTACAAGGCCTGATGAAAGTGGGTTACATCCAGAACACACACACGCGGTGTGATCGTGTTGGAAAGCCGATGCCTGCTTCGGCATGTCAGGAGCTGTGACAATATGACACAAAGCATAACAGGCCGAACAAACCCAAGGGCCTGGTTTAATCATATTGTGTATCTGCACGTACAGTATCAAAGTGAAACCCACACCACTGTCACACAACCCTCCGCAGATTACCCAAGCCATCTGGGAAGCGGCTTGCTTTAAGTACTTGTATTTTGACCTGTGTGTGGGTTCTAGTTGCCAAGTAACAAACGATTCATAACCATCATGCCTCAGTAAGCACATCGATTCATCGGGCTGGCTGATATTGGTTCATGGTTTGGTAAAATGTGATAATGGGAGAGCAATGAAAGCCTGTGACGTGCAAGACGCCAATTAAATGAGGCAGAGAGCTTGATCAATACAACATGGAAATGATGTATAGTGCCATTTTGCTGATTTAGAAACCTACAAGTCTTCTCAAATTCACAAGGACTGTGACCAGTCAGTGTGGGAAGAAGGCGGATGTGCAATCTCTATGGCAACTGAAGTTTTCATCCACACAATGTCCAAGGATGACTTTCTGGGACAGATTCAATGGATATTTTCAAACTAGGTGTGTGAAAAGGCCATAACTGCAACAATTTGGTCCTGCTGTAAGGTTTGCTTGTTTTCCAGAATAAATATATTCACATCCTTAAAACAAGATACATTTATTGAGAGAAGGAATATCATGCTCTTTGTTGAGATTTTTTTTTAACTAGAAAACAAGACATTTATACTGATTAAGAAAAGTATTTTGTCATAGTATGTCATTTCAGGGTGGGCAGTATGACCAAAACAAAGATAAAATAATTCACAGTACAAGTAAATATGCACTGGACTACTGTTCGAAAGTCAGGTCAGTAAGATATATAATAAAAACAAATGCGTGCACACAGACACACACACACACACACACACACCGTTTCTTGAGCAGCAAATAATCATATCAGAATGATTTCTGAAGGATCATGTGACACTGAAGACTGGAGTAAGGGTGTCTGTTTTACATTATAATCCTATGGAGTAAACAGTGTTTTCAAAAAAGTTGTGAGCGCTTTTTTAAACGTCAATGCCGACGTCTTTTTCTGCAGCTCAGCGCATCTTTTCAAGTTGAACTTTTCTGATAAAAACGCCCTACGTCAAGCGCCTTTTTAACAGCTGAGCAATGACAAGCGAGTAGCGAGACCTGACTCGTTTCCATAACAACAAGAAAAAGGTGCCGGTAGATCGACTAAACCGCAGTAACAGGTCTTCAAAACTGACTTTTGTTAAGTCTAAAATAGGCCGCAAACCGTGCATCATCCAACCGGAGCTCCTGGACTCAATTATTGTAAGCACCATACGGTTTTCTTCCCCGTATATTGTCGTGCACCCACAAACGTCGCTGTAAACCGACCTTCTCCTCCCAGTTAACGTCAAAAGCCAACTTTCTCGACATTTTGTATCTCTGCACCACACAGCACTCTTGTTGCTGCTGTTGTTATAGCAACAAAAGCTGCTATTGAAACCAGACGCTGACAGCTTTTTTGTTTTACTAAAAGAGCGCTAGTCAACCTTTTCTTGTCAAAAAACAAGAACACAGCCTAATGATGCTGAAAATTCAGCTTTGCATCACAGGAATAAAGTATATTTTAAAAGTTATTTTTAAATAAATCGTATTATATTTCACGTTATTGCTGTTTTTACTGTAATTTAATCAAACTAATTCAGCAGATTCTTTCAAAAACAAAAAAAACAACAACTTTTGAATGGCAGCGTATTTTAAAAAGTTATTTTCGCTGTAAATTCTATGGCTTACAAATCTCATAATAAAAATGATATGTAACATGTATATATGAAACGCTCACATTAAAAACAGTAAAACTATGTACTATCCAGACTAACTGCCAATCAATCCTTTCTATATTACCCCTTGGACCAATCAGTATATGCGAGGATACACCGTAAAGCACAAAGACATCAAACGTGCAATTACTGTTGTGAAGATGAGCAGGTACAATATACAGTATATGCTGCTTCTATGGAAGGCATTAAAAACAGCAATTAATAATGACATTGAAGGTTTTTCATCATCACGGATAGCTAAACGGTCTCCTGTGGAACGGCGAAGAAAAACCACAAAGCCCATTAAAAATAAAAAAAAATAAAAGTAATCATCAAGATGTTGAAATCAAGGATCTGTGTGTCATTTTGTTGAACCTGGCAGTAATTGGGTGCTTTGGTGTGACACTGAAGTATTCCCTGATGGAGTTCTTCCAATATCCAACAAACACTTGATTCTCCGGAGAGACCTGGAGATGGAGGCTTGCCAGTTGTTGGCAAGCAAAACCACATATCAAAACACACTAACGAACACACACGCTGACTCTTGTGAACTGAAAACGCCATTATGCAAATCATGCTAATCATGCTCAACTAACAGCTGCTGCATGCACAGCTGTGCTACACACCCCTGTGATGGAGAGAACACATTAAAGCAGCTTATCTGTGCAAAGAAAGACCAGGGCTCAAAAATAAGGATAGCAACCCGTGTGTGGTTTCAGAGTTTCAGCCCAGTTGACGGAACAGCATCACAGATGCAGATCATATGCCTTAAAAACATCATGTAAACCAAAACATTTGGATTTCTGTTATCTGTCATATTACTGAACACTGCTGCTATGAATTCTGCTGATGTCACCATGGTAACATTATCGAGCTGTCAAAAGGTAATGCTTTATCTTCTCAGTTAGAATGAGTTAAAAACTATATTAATATTGTATAATTTTTTATAATTTTTCCCAGCAAAAGTGAATTTACAAAGTTAAATTATAACTGTATAATCTGCAAATATTTTTGCTAATAAAAAAATTTATTATATACATTTACAATCCTGCATATAAAAGGTAAAATATGAAAATATTAAAAATGTATTTAAATTAGTGCTGAGAATCGATAAAAAAAAAAATGGTGTGTGTCTGTGTTCCCTATCTTCCTAGGTGGTGAATCAGTAAATGGTGTAACGTACATGAATGTGGCAACTCCCTGATCAGTGTCCTGACTACTGCACTAGGGATCAGATTGAGACGCAGCCACACACACACAGGACACTGACACACAGCGCGTTCTCTTGTGTCTGTGTGTCTCAGGTGGTGAATCAGTAAATGGTGTAACGTACATGAATGTGGCAACTCCCTGATCAGTGTCCTGACTACTGAACTAGGGATCAGACTGAGACGCAGCCACACACACACAGGACACTGACACACAGCGCGTTCTCTTCTGTCTGTGTGTGTGTGTGTGTCTGAGGTGCTGAATCAGTATATGGTGTAACATACATGAATGTGGCGACTCCCTGATCAGTGTCCTGACTACTGCACTAGGGATCAGATTGAGACGCAGCCACACACACACACACACACACACACACACACACACACACAGGACACTGACACACAGCGCGTTCTCTTCTGTCTGTGTGTGTGTGTGTCTGAGGTGCTGAATCAGTATATGGTGTAACATACACATGAATGTGGCAACTCCTGATCAGTGTCCTGACTACTGCACTAGGGATCAGATTGAGACGCAGCCACACACACAGGACACTGACACACAGCGCGTTCTCTTCTGTCTGTGTGTCTCAGGTGGTGAATCAGTATATGGTGTAACATACATGAATGTGGCAACTCCCTGATCAGTGTCCTGACTACTGCACTAGGGATCAGACTGAGACGCAGGACACACACACACACACACACACACACACACACACAGGACACTGACACACAGCGCGTTCTCTTCTGTCTGTGTGTGTGTGTGTCTCAGGTGGTGAATCAGTATATGGTGTAACATACATGAATGTGGCAACTCCCTGATCAGTGTCCTGACTACTGAACTAGGGATCAGATTGAGACGCAGCCACACACACACACACACACACACACACACACACAGGACACTGCAGCGTTCTCTTCTGTGTGTGTGTGTGTGTCTCAGGTGGTGAATCAGTAAATGGTGTAACATACATGAATGTGGCAACTCCCTGATCAGTGTCCTGACTACTGAACTAGGGATCAGACTGAGACGCAGCCACACACACACAGGACACTGACACACAGCGCGTTCTCTTCTGTGTGTGTGTGTCTGTGTGTCTCAGGTGGTGAATCAGTAAATGGTGTAACGTACATGAATGTGGCAACTCCCTGATCAGTGTCCTGACTACTGCACTAGGGATCAGACTGAGACGCAGCCACACACACACAGGACACTGACACACAGCGCGTTCTCTTCTGTCTGTGTGTGTGTGTCTGTGTGTCTCAGGTGCTGAATCAGTATATGGTGTAACGTACATGAATGTGGCGACTCCCTGATCAGTGTCCTGACTACTGCACTAGGGATCAGACTGAGGCAGCCACACACACACACAGGACACTGACACACAGCGCGTTCTCTTCTGTCTGTGTGTGTGTGTCTGTGTGTCTCAGGTGCTGAATCAGTATATGGTGTAACATACATGAATGTGGCGACTCCCTGATCAGTGTCCTGACTACTGCACTAGGGATCAGACTGAGACGCAGCCACACACACACAGGACACTGACACACAGCGCGTTCTCTTCTGTCTGTGTGTCTCAGGTGCTGAATCAGTATATGGTGTAACATACATGAATGTGGCGACTCCCTGATCAGTGTCCTGACTACTGCACTAGGGATCAGATTGAGACACAGCCACACACATAGGACACTGACACAGTGCGTTCTCTTCGGTCTTGCTGTGCTTCGAAGGTTTAAAAGCATTTATATGAATAAGAGCGTGAGCATATAATGTAACACTAGGCAAAAATATAAAAATGAACAAGAATATATAAAAAAATATATATAAAAAAATATATAAAAATAAAATGTATGCATTTTGTAAAAAAGTAAAAATCCTTATTGTTGAGTTCTGGAGAAAAGACAAATAAAGAGATTATATATGCAGTTTTACTGTGGTGGACAAACAGATCACTGGATTGGAAAAATTGAATATTATATGGTTGGAAGACCATTAAATGGACCAAGCTACAAAATAAAAATCACTTAAACTGGACATTTCTTCAACAGCTTCTTGTGCTAGACTCCCTAAATCCAACAGTGATATACGGCAACATTGAAAGACTTTTGGCATAAACAAATAGCTGTCCATTGAATTCTTGGGCACTGACGCTAAAGATCAACCCAATGCTTTACTACACACCCCACCTCCCTTCACAAACTCACGTCAGTAGGGACAGAGAGCAGTTCAGGTCAGACGCGAACACACTTAACATGACAACTGTCACTTCAGATTCACTTCCATGTCTCTGCTTCAGCCAAGACAACACCTGATTTTTGAACCTATGCATCAGTTACTGTCATGACCTCAGATAACCCTATATATCATTTCAGGCTTCCTAAAAATAACCAGCTGACACTGGTCAAGCAACTCAGTTTTCAGAGACATTATAGGCAGGTGATGACAGTGACATTTACACTACATACAACGGTTGTCAAGTTTTACACTACTGCCATTTTTGCAGCATGTACTGTGCATATTTTCTGTATGCAAAGAATACCTGGATGACCTACTACTTTGTCATATTTAAAAGGTGTCATGAACTGGCTTTTTAATTTTTTTATACTGTTGTCTGAGGTCTACTTGTGATGTTTGCATGGTTTTTACATTTATAAAAAAAAAAAAGTAATAGGCTAATTTCTGCCCTGGTTTTGAGCCTCTCTCAAGACACGCTCGGTTTTTATGGGTGTGCCGCACTGAAGACGTGGAAGTAAACGCCCACTGCTATGATTGGATGAGCTTTGCATATTTAATTAGCTTCGGCTCTCCCATGAGTACGTGTGAGGCATTGTTTTGAAAGCAACCAGAATGATTCATCCACCAGAAATTAATATGAATGTTATTTTATATTACTTGGCCGCCCGATCGGTGGATATACGTGCGGCGCCAAGCACGTTGCAGACAGCATGATCTGCATTTCCTTTAAATATCAAGTCAAGAGAGTGAACAACGTGCATCAAGAAAGGAATGTTATTTCACTATTTAAGATGATACGTATTGGTAGCCCATCTGGAAAACACAACCCCGGGACGTTGGGCTTTGCGAGCCCTGTGACAGCGTGGTAAGATATGTTTAGTTAGACATGTACACAATGTAACATTGTATTTGATCTGTAACAATGCAATACTATCACATATAAAAACATTTTTACTCACATTAGCGTGTTGCTTCATTCTTTCATGTAAATCTCATCCTGTCTGCAAATCCAGTCTCGTTTACAAACGAATCCGGTGAAATGAATATACGTGCAATGTCTTCCTCACGTAAGCTGGATATTCATTAAAAATAAAGTTCAATCACATATTTCTAATATTAGAATCCGAAGGAAGCTTATGCAGAGACTGTTCTTTCACAACCAGGCACAGCGCAATATCTTGCTAATTTCGGCAAATTTGTTCAGTAGCGCAATCCATTTAGCGCCACGAGTCGGTGGGCAGGGCTATAGAAGCAGGTGTACATATTTATCTGTTGCGACGGCGTTTCACCACACGATGACGTCACAGGTTGGCATATTCTGAGATCGAGTGTTTGCTGGGCCTGGTGTCAATAAAAGCTTTTCTTTGACTTACAAGGAAGTTTCCAGCTCCGAAACATACAGGATATTCTTATATCACGATGAACTTTTATATATCAAAGGCTCAAGGGAAAGTTGATTTCTCAATTAAATCACCCCTTTAAGCAAGGAATACGGTGTTCGATAATGCAGTACATCAAATCAAGTTGATGATGAAGAAACAAAGCAATATCAACGGTGATCTCAAAATTCGTGCTGGAACGATTAAATTAACATTTGACCTTGATTAAGATTAATGAACATGTGTTGCACTTTTCTTTTTTGAGCCCTTGGTTTGTACTAATGGTGGGATATTTTTTTCTAATGAAAAAGTGCATTTCTTTGAGATTTTAAAATACTTGAAGGAAACCGCTCACTTTCAGCAGTTATTGTCTATGGGTCGTAACATTTCTTACAGAATTCTGTTTGTTGTACATCAGATACAGATAAATTAGCACAGTAGGCCTACATTACATTTATTTGAATGCATTAATGAGAGAGTGAATTAGTCCCCCTGCCTCTTAATTATGAAGCTGTGGTTTGTTTCTACATCTTCACGTGACGCGTCTGAGCTATTGAGTGTTAGTGTGTGTCACAATATATCAGGCATTAGGTCCAACATAATACACAGCCGATGGTCTAAAATCGCTTCAATGTTCAAACGGGCAGGCCTAAAAACATACAAGCGACAAAGTTTTGTGAGGACGCAAGTGAAAGTGAGGCTTCAGGGCTCACGTGTTGTCAGAGACACGACAACTCGGCTCTCTGTGTCACAGAAAACAGCTCAAGAGCACTGACCAGAGATGTTTGCCACGTTGTTCTTGAATAGTGTGAAATTGCTTCAGTGTTCAAACTGGCAAGCCCTTAAAATCATTTAATTGACAAACTTCATGAGGACGCAAGTGAAAGTGATCGCGTGTGCGCGGCGATTAACTTGCCTGTATAAACTGTGTAAAACGTACTGAACAGATTGTATAAACAAAGATAAATGCTCCTGAATCTTTCCGTGTGCCTGCAAACTGCACTTGATGTGACTGACGGAGCGGAGACACGTCCCCCCCCCAGACTAAAACCGAAATAACCGACATGGAAAAATTACGTCAGATAGAGGTTCTGAATTTTGGTTTCGATTACTTCGATTAATCGTCCAGCCCTACTCAAAATGCAACTAGATTGTCATACATTTACTCAAATGCATTAAAAATGCATGAATTAAAAGGTTTCATTTCCAAAATGATAACAGTGTTTTCTTAGTGCTACTATCGTTTTTAGTAATCTTTTTACTTTTTCTGTTTTAATATTAGTTAAAGTTTGGTCACACTTTGGTCCAATTCTCACTATTTACTAACTATTAACAATGACTTTTGCCTAATTACTGCTTATTAATAGTTAAGGTAGCAGTTAAGTTTAGATTAAGGGATGTAGAATATGATCATGCTTTATAAGTACTAATAAGTAGCCAATATCCTAGTAATATGCATGCTAATAAGGAACTAGTTAATAGTGAGAATTAGACCCTAAAGTTTTTGTCAGTCTTTATATGGTTTATATAGTTTTTGGTTTTATTTATAGGTTTAATGCGAATAAGCCTGCCAGGAATGCACTCATATTACTACTAGGTTACACAGTTTACCGTCTACTGCCGTTTTAAAATAGTATGCAAAATACCACGCAATTGCAACAACAAACTTTTGAAACTGCACTATGCTACAGTGTTGTCAGATGCACTTTTTATATTGCATGTTCACTGCAGTGAGTGGCATTCTGATTCATAATATACATAACAAAAAGTCTTCCTGGTTACAGAAAAGCTACTGCTCTACTCCCTCTTCTCTCTTTATCATGCTCTTTACTTTAAAATTGCAAACTCTGTCTCAGCAGCTTCTTGCTTTAATTAAGAGCTCAGCTCCATCTTATTAAAAATCTACTGAGCTTCCTCAAACACTGTGCTGACAACACAATATCCTGCTCTTATCCTGGCAAGAAAGAGACTGTTATGGTTATTATTGCTGGTAAAAATCACCTCCTAAGAGCTCATATTGAGAGTGATCAATGATATGACTCCCAACTCGCACTTGAACGGTGAAGACGTGATTAACCTCACATAAGAAACTACAGGGACAGGCATTAACATCCGCAAATTAAGTGACAATTTCACAGGTGGCCCATAATGGCTCACTGGCAGACCTGATCCATCATTATTAAACCCACTGACATTGTTAGACTGACATGTCCAGGATGTATATGATGATTGAAAGATGGCAATGAGGGCTGCCTCACCTGCACAACACTCTCTATGTTCCTCTGGAGAGGTAGGGTTTCACAATTTTGCGGAAGGCTTCACTCAATCACACAAAAACACACGCTACCACCTGACAGCAGCCAGCTGAATCCTGCCCACATAACTGGACTCTTCAACTCTAAAAATGACACCCAAAAATCCATGCTCAGCGAAAGCTCCCTGAAAAACACACACCTCAAATCTGATGATGCATCTATAATATGGCTTGTTGATAACGCGTAAAACAGACGGACAGAGTTAGGCTAATTTAAAAGTTTCGATAAATATTCAAATAAATTTTCAACTAAATTACTGATTTGCCCGCATTGTCACTGTATGATAATTGAAATGAGCTGGATGACACCACTTTTCACCAGAGGCGGCTGTACAGCGAATCAATTCTGTTGCATTATTTTCCTGTTTAACACTGTGAAGCTGCTTTGAAACAATCTGCATTGTAAAAAAAAAAAAATCAGCATTGCTATATAAATAAAGGTGACTTGACTTGTCTAATGCATGTTTCTGTTGATGGATACACATTCTGGCTTCCCAATACATAACAGCGTTGATCAAAAAGCGTGGACAAAGCGGTCACTCCTGTATGCGAGTGCCGTCTGCTCGAACAAGACCGTCATTTACGCCCGTCATCACCAGGTGTTGATAGCGCGAGCGCAGGTGACACCTGAACATCACACATTGTTATTTGTGTTTAAAGGGTAACTAAACCCTAAAACAATTTTTTTAGTTAATGATCTGCAAGACTGGAGCTGTGTCCCAAATTATGCACTATGCACTTATGCACTATATGCGCAACCGTGTGGTGTATGAACTTTACATGGTTATTTTGTCATTCAACGTCGGAATCTGGTAGTGCCTCCCCCTGCATTATGTAATTAAAGCTGCGACAGTCAAGTGCATGAAGTGTCCAACATTCCACACTTTTTCCGTTAATTTAGTGCATCATCCGGGTATTTAAAGTGCTTTTTGGAATTGTCAGTGTGAACACACTACTCGCACTACTTTATAGTTAACGTTACAGAATAGTGCATGCGAAAAGTACGCGATTTGGGACACAGCTTGGGGCTTTATTAGTGCGGTTCATTGATTTGAGTAAATGTTTTGGCGTGTGTATAAAGTGTTTTAATTCTACAATATATGGTGTAAAAACGTCTGAGTGCAGCCCTCTTAAGGTTGAGCGGTGGCTACTGCAATTTAATTTTCCTACTGGGCGTTGTTTGCCATTGTGGCGTATGCAGGCTCTTCCAATGGCTCACTGCCCACGCCCCTGGCACAAGCTCACCACGTCCTTGGCATACGCTCAGCCCCTGGTATAAAAACATTGTTCCGTCAAAACCACTGTAGCGAGTCAGGAGTTCCCAGATAGCAAGCATAGCTGGGCGATTCTGGCTGAAATGTGCCACTATTGGTTAACTATCAGCATCGGTGAAAATATAACGGGCTAGATCCGTGCCGACTGTGCATAACACATCTGGCTGACTAATGTGTTTTTCTGTATGGGCCAGCATCGGCTGAATGCAGTTGTACTGGTGTGAGGTCCATACTCTGTGTAGCGGAGTGCATTTACCATCGGCCCGAGTTTGTTTCGTCACAGGCGGGCCACTGCTGGAATTAAGGAACTCATCCGCTGAAAAGAGTTTTGGCGGTTAAATCCTGAGGAGGATCCTGCAGACGCAGACAATTATGTTTGACAGGTCAGCTGTCAATCAATCAATCCATCCATCACTGTGGGTTTCAGGTGCACGCCCCTCCGCTGATCAGGGGTTGAGTTACCCTTTAAACTAAACAAATTTAAGCCTTGCCAATTTAAACATTAAAGAGCAAGGCATGAAAGAGAACTTGCGTATGCTGAGAAGGTGTGTGTGTGTGTGTGCATGCATGCAGAGTTCTCTTTCAAGTCTTGCGCTTGAATGGACAAAATCATGTCAACACGGCCATCTTGACGAGTCCCCAAGCAAACATAAGTTATGTCTTAAGTAAAACGTAAACGGCCGAGAAAGACGTGTTCGTGTGTAACAGTATGTACTGGATCTGTGCATTATTGTTTAAAGGGAAAGAAGCCTTTTCCTGCGGTCTGTGTTTTCAATGTTAATCAAACAAATGACAAAGAAATCACTCACTGCTCTTGACTGCGAGCTTTTGTAACTTCAATAAAGATCATTTAACTTATACAGTGAAGATTATAATATGCAATGTTATTTTATATTTGATTATTCAATTTCTGTACCTGTAAAATCTGAAAATCTCTGTTTATTTTATATGCATGCTGTTGCTTGTAGGTTGATTATTTGTTCTTATTTTCTTACATTTTTATTTGACAGTTGTCCTGATTTCCCTGATCATAGCACATACCGAACCGTGACCATAAAAACCGAACCGTCGCACCCCTAACATACACACACACACTCACACTTAAAAGAGAGCTCACACTTTTATTCTATTTAAATGGAGAATTGGCGCTTTGCGAATCAATTGTTTTTGTGCCTTATAACAAGGCACAGAGGGATCACCGCAGCGAGCAATGCTGCGAAGAGACAATCAGTGCTCAATCTCAAGATCCACTAAAGCACGCATGAGGAAAATTGGAGATCAGAAGTATAGTTAGACTGAATTCCCTCTGGGTTTGTTAGAAGCGCTTAGCCACTGAAACAGTGTTACATCATTGGGCTCGTTTTATTCAGTACAATGGTTTCTCAATATCTGAAAACATTAAATCTTAGGAATGGAAATTGCTACTAGCATTTCATCACTACTACTATCATCCATACACAAGGTTAAGCATCTGAAGACACCCTTAACCCTGTGCTAAACGGATAGTTCACTCAAATAAAACATTTTGTAACAATTGTTCATTGACTTGTATGGAATATGACTCGGGTTACCACTGAAGTGCCAGATTGCTAAAAGTACAAACCTACTGTAAGATAGACAAGAAAGCATCTGCTAAACGAAGGATATATAACGTAATCACATAAATGACAAGAATATGAGCAAATGTATCAGTCCCTCTGGGCTCAAGTGCGCTCTTCAGAAGAACTCAAAACCCGTCTACTGATGTTCCCCTTGATAAGCAAGATGTCAGGTTATCTCAGGATCATAATAGTGATGAAAGATCTGGGGGAAGCCCTCTTACGTAATGCTGCCATATTCACGTGGACTGAGAAAGTGATTTGAAGAGCCCTGACACAGACTGCTGTCCTCGCATTAAAGGTTGTGTAGAAGTGGTGTTATTTCTCTCAGTAACAACTTCTATTGCTGATTTAATGTCTTGAGAAGCAGGAAAACAAAAAGGGAGTAAGCTGTTTTAAGTAGGGATGCACCGGTAGGATTTTTTTGGGGCCGATAACGATTTTAACAAAATTATTGGCCGATTCTGATACCGATATTTGTCACTTGTCCTCTTAAAGGTTAAAATAATCAAATTTCTGGGTTAAAACAACCCAATTGCTGGGTTTGTCCATTTTCAACCCAACTTGTGTTGTTTTTAACCCAGCATTTTTTAGAGTGTACTAGCTAGTTTATTGCTGCATTAATCAAATAATTTCTAATGAACATAGACTGGATCCATTTCACATTCAGCAGGCCAACATTAATATATAAATACAACAGAACAAGATGCATATGAAATAAACAGTGCTTTTTAAGTAGGTTTAATATTAAACACTGCATATTATTCACTGTATAAATTAAATGCATATAGTATTACATTGAGGCGTAGCTAAATTCTTCTGTAGGCTACAACATTAATCCTGTCACAATTACTTTTTGTTAAACTGAACTTTTATTTTGTGTGTGTTGCCGTGAAGTGTGTGTTCAAATGTGTGTGTGTGTGTGTGTGTGTGTGTGTGTGTGTGTGTGTGTGTGTGTGTGTTTTTATGATATGACGATAGATTTTGTTGAATGAAATGGTAAAATGCTCATGAAGTGACTGGAGATGCATTCATGTCCTCATATTGAGGCGGCAGAGGCTGAAAAACAACGAGGTGTGTGTGTGTGTGTGTGTGTGTGTGTGTGTGTCTGTGTAAATGAAAATGCCATGCGTCTGCACCATTCACAGCGGCAGAAGCTGAAAAACAACGAGATGTGTGTGTGTGTGTGTGTGTGTGTGTGTCTGAGAGATACAGAAACATGCAGGGTTCATATATAAACAGCGTAATATTCAAGTCACAGATATTCACATATCATATATATATATATATATATATATATATATATATATATATATATATATATATATATATATATATATATATATATATATATATATATATATATATATATATATATATATATATATATATATATCACTATCAGAGTTGTTCAGATTCCGATACTAGTATCGGAAATATCACCGATACCACAACAAATTCTGGCATCGGTATCGGCGAGTACTTGAACCCTTGTACCGATCCGATACCATTTTCTTAAACAAGACCGAGTTATTATGACCGTGAGCTCTGCCTAACGCTGCATGGTTCTTCTTCGCTGCCCAGAATGCTTTGCAAACACAGGAAGTTGTGCTGTGTTGCCACAAGCAACCACCGTTTAAGCGCAGCGAAGAACAAATGAAAGCGTGTTAGCAGCATGTCCGCTGTTTGTTTAACGTTAGCAGCATTTCAGACTGGAACAACCAGCCAGTAAAGCGGCAACTGTCACAAATGCGGGTGCTTGGTACCAAATCGGTACTGAAATTTTAAAAATGTGACGATACCAGCATTTCTGTAGTACCGACTCGAGTATATCCGGGTACCCGCAGCTGCAGTCGCTTCCGTGTTAATCTAGCGCGCAGAGCTCCAGACTATAGCCGAATATATACTAGTGTCTGTGAATATTAAACTGCAAAGACTATTTCAATATTACCTGCAAATTCTGCGTCACACACTCGCTCGCGGTCTTTGTAGTCTCTGCCGTGTCACTATATGAGGACACGAACACATAAACCGTCACTTCATGAGCATTTACCGTTTCATTTGAGAAAACGCTCATCTCATGAACACAGACACTCAAAAGGTCTTCACGGCAACCCGTCAAAATAAAAGCTTGGTTTAACGTGAAGAAATTACAGAATATATTAGGCTACTGTTGTACAGTAGATTTAGCTACGTCTCCATGTAGTAATACGTCTCTACTAATAATAATTATGCCTAGATGGTTGCTTTTTAATGACATTTTCTAATATATAATTTTTTTTATGCAGTTATATTTTTCAGTTTGCGGTGTTAGATTTGAGGCTGCATTTGAAGTTCTTTTTTCGCTTCAGAAAAAAAAAATATTACTGTCAAATGCATATCAGATAATAAAAATAGTGTAATAAATACAGTAGTTCACTGTATGTATTTGCAATTCACACAGGGCTAGTAGTAGATACAGCTGTATATACAGATACACACCCAGGTATCGGAGCAGTACTCTGTATCGGCCCGATACCCTGAGCCCAGGTATCGGAATCGGGAAGGAAAAGGGTATCGGAACATCTCTAGTGGAAATTAATCCTTATATTAAATTAATCCGTCTTTTTTTTTTTTTTTGGTCTTTTGCTGTTTGATTAACATTAAAAACACAGACAGCAGCAGCACAGCAGGGGATATTACATTATAATCTTGGATTATGCAGCAGACATTATACGGCTCAGTGCCTTCACGCAGTTCATTAATAAACCATCGGTTTTTATTTCAGCCCTTTTCATGCTATATCCGATATGCCGATGGTTGTAAATTGATCAAAATACATCGGTGCATCCCTAGTTTTAAGAAATATCTTTGCTGGCCTCTGCATCATTTATATTGTCAATTAATATTACATGTATTATATTGCCATTGGCGATCACTTGCAAATTAATACTTTTGGCGGCCGTTTTAGTCACAGTCTGGAGCCCGTATAGGATAGAAACACAGCCTCTATCATTTATTTTTCATGAAGAAAGCCTCTTCGCAAAACAGAAGCCCTGGCAGCGATTGCGTTTAACATTGAAATCTAAAGAAACCTACTGAAAACAGTAAATTTGACTTCTTAAGCAACATTTAGAAGCACAAGCAAATGGAGCCATTTACACAGAGAAAAAGCTACACTAATGAGGTACACCGAATAAGGCATAATGCAGAACTCATTAATTCCAGTTCGATTATTTTCCTGGCTCCAGATAATACAGATTCATTAATTTCTCAGTAAGACTTGTGTGCATATGGATCAATAAAGCTACGAACCACCATCACAAACTGCAAATACAGCATTTCTGACTAATATCCACACAGCAACTGCAGAACGCCACAATTATATAAATCTGCACACATGTGGTCCTCGCACAGCTGCAGCCAAACCTGATTTTGAGTCAATTTATGAGTCCACCACCACCACCTGCTGGCTGACAAAAGAAATGCACAACAGACCGCAAACACTATTTTCAATTCATAGCATTTCACGCAGTTGATAAACTACAAGCTGTTCCAGTAAGCCATAAACACCCCTGGCATTATAGGACTCCTTAAAGAGCATGTCATGGCTTGATTTACGCAATGTCAAAACAATGTCAATATTCAATTGTTTGTTTGTTTTTTTTTAATTCATCACACTGAGAAATTTGACCTGCTCTCCTTCACAGACGTCACACTAACATCACATGGCATGCATCAATGTCTTGAACTGATGGATGGGAGAAAGCCGAGTCTGACATCATGCCTTCACAGAGCTTGATCTCCACCTTGTGTTCAAATCTGGTAATAACAACCATCCAATGCTACAGTGCTGTCAAATCCAAGGCTCATTTCGTTTATAAATGATTTCAGAAAGGTCATCACTTGGGGTCATAATGGAAAAGTGAATGGCTGGGAAACCATTAAGCACTGACCACAAGACTGTATCTGGCTATGTCCAGGTATTCCACTCGATCAATGTGGAACTGAAACTTGGAAAATACCAATGTGCGCATAGGAATGGCGTTACATTGCACAGATTGGATATTGCAATGTTGAAATGTCAATTAGATACTCATTTTGTGAAGGAAACAGCAGCACCTGACAGGGCAAAAAAAACGGCGCTTAGGTTTTGGCTAAGCTACGTAATTAGGTGTCTTAGAGCATCTTTCCAGTGCAAATGTTTAAACGAAGCAACAAAGAAAAGACCGATTACAATTCAGCATGCAATTATTACAATAGTGTTATTGCTATTCTAGTAATGAAAGTCAAATTTTACTTTCATTTTAAATGAAAGATTTAAAAGAATGAGTAGTAAGAGGAAAGTCAAAGGAAAATGGAGCTTGAAATGCAACAGCTGATAGTTGGTGGTTTATAGCAGGTGTAAGGAAATCGTGTTTGTGGGTCAAGCGTAATTCTGCAGTGCTGCCCTGAAGGATGCTTGTCACAGAGAGGCAGTGTGCTCTCGTATCGCCTTAAACATTCAGGTTATATAAGCTTCAACTCCAACACCACAACAAGCACTGCAGGACACAATAAAGATAAAACTAATTGCTTAAAATTTACAAAATGGAGTAGAAAGGGTGAATTTCAATAAGCATGTGTGACCCTGGAGTCATAAAATCGCTTGCGGGTATATTTGTGGCAATAGCCAACATTACATTGTATGGGTCAAAATTATCGATTTTCTTTTATGCCAAAAATCATTAGGATATTAAGATCATGTTCCATGAAGATATTTTGTAAATTTCCTACCATAAATGTATCAAAAATGTATTATTAGTCATAATATGCATTGCTAAGGACTTCATTTGGACAACTTTAAAGGTGATTCCAGATTTTCAAATAGCTGCATCTCGGCCAAATATTGTCCTACATCAAATGGAAAGCTTTTCAATATTACAAATTTACCCTTATGACTAATTTTGTGAGCCAGGGTCACATATTACAGGCATGTGATCAGCTAAAAACTGACCCCAACCCAATTTTACTACTACTACTGCTACTACTACTACTACTACTACTACTGCAACAACAACTACAACTACAACTACAACTACAACTACAACTACAACTACAACTACAACTACAACTACAACTACAACTACAGCTACAACTACAGCTACAACTACAACTACAACTGCAACAACTACAACTACAACTACAACTACAGCTACTACAACAACAACAACAGCAACAACAACAACAACGTGCTGTAC
>CM031953.1:26363844-26413844 GCA_018749465.1 Paracanthobrama guichenoti
CCACAAACGCCGCTGTAAAACCGACCTCTCCTCTCCAAAGTTAACGCCGTGCCAACTTTCTCGGATATTTTGTATCTCTGCACCACACAGCACTCTTTGTTGTTGCTGCTGTTATAGCAACAAAAGCGCGTTATTGAAAACCAGACGCTGACAGCTTTTTTTGTTTTACTAAAAGAGCGCTTAGTCAACCTTTTCTTGTCAAAAACAAGAACAGCCTAATGATGCTGAAAATTCAGCTTTTGCATCACAGGAATAAAGTATATTTTAAAAGTTATTTTTAAATAAATCGTATTATATTTCACGTTATTGCTGTTTTTACTGTAATTTAATCAAACTAATTCAGCAGATTCTTTTTCAAAAACAAAAAAACAACAACTTTTTTTGAATGGCAGCGTATTTTAAAAAAGTTATTTTCGCTGTAAATTCTATGGCTTACAAATCTCATAATAAAAATGATATGTAACATGTATATATGAAACGCTCACATTAAAAACAGTAAAACTATGTACTATCCAGACTAACTGCCAATCAATCCTTTCTATATTACCCCTTGGACCAATCAGTATATGCGAGGATACACCGTAAAGCACAAAGACATCAAACGCAATTACTGTTGTGAAGATGAGCAGGTACAATATACAGTATATGCTTCTATGGAAGGCATTAAAACAGCAATTAATAATGACATTGAAGGTTTTTCATCATCACGGATGGCTAAACGGTCTCCTGTGGAACGGCGAAGAAAAACCACAAAGCCCATTAAAAATAAAAAAAAATAAAAGTAATCATCAAGATGTTGAAATCAAGGATCTGTGTGTCATTTTGTTGAACCTGGCAGTAATTGGGTGCTTTGGTGTGACACTGAAGTATTCCCTGATGGAGTTCTTCCAATATCCAACAAACACTTGATTCTCCGGAGAGACCTGGAGATGGAGGCTTGCCAGTTGTTGGCAAGCAAAACCACATATCAAAACACACTAACGAACACACACGCTGACTCTTGTGAACTGAAAACGCCATTATGCAAATCATGCTAATCATGCTCAACTAACAGCTGCTGCATGCACAGCTGTGCTACACACCCCTGTGATGGAGAGAACACATTAAAGCAGCTTATCTGTGCAAAGAAAGACCAGGGCTCAAAAATAAGGATAGCAACCCGTGTGTGGTTTCAGAGTTTCAGCCCAGTTGACGGAACAGCATCACAGATGCAGATCATATGCCTTAAAAACATCATGTAAACCAAAACATTTGGATTTCTGTTATCTGTCATATTACTGAACACTGCTGCTATGAATTCTGCTGATGTCACCATGGTAACATTATCGAGCTGTCAAAAGGTAATGCTTTATCTTCTCAGTTAGAATGAGTTAAAAACTATATTAATATTGTATAATTTTATAATTTTTTCCCAGCAAAAGTGAATTTACAAAGTTAAATTATAACTGTATAATCTGCAAATATTTTTGCTAATAAAAAATTTATTATATACATTTACAATCCTGCACACAGGACACTGACACACAGTAGGGTTCTCTTCTCTCACAGGACACTGACATCTCTGTGTGTCTCAGGTGGTGAATCAGTAAATCTCGATATATGAATGTGGCAACTCCCTGATCAGTGTCCTGACTACTGAACTAGGGATCAGACTGAGACGCAGCCACATGACATCACACAGGACACTGACACACAGGACGTTCTCTCTCATCTCTAGTGTCATGTGTGACATACAGGACACTGACATCTCTATAGGGATCATCGCTGACATGAATGTGGCGACATCCTGATCAGTGATCCTGACTACTGCACTAGGGATCATAGGGATCATGAGACGCAGGACACTGACATCACTATAGGGATCATCACTGACATACAGGACACTGACATCTCTATAGGATCATCACTGACATACAGGACACTGACATCTCTATAGGGATCATCACTGACACAGGACACTGAATCTCTATAGGATCATGGTGTAACAGGACACTGACAATATAGGCACATCACTGACACAGTGGACTGACTGACATCTAGGGATCAGACTGACACGCAGCCACACACACACATCTCTGAGGGATCATCAGCTGACATACTTACACTAACATCTCTATCTGTGGATCATCACTGACATACAGGACATGGTGTAACATCTCTATAGGGATCATCACTGAAATACAGGACACTGACTACTCTCTAGGGATCATCGCTGACATACAGGACACTGACATCTCTATAGGGATCATCACTGACATACAGGACACTGACATCTCTATAGGGTCTCAGGTGCTGAACATACATGGTGTAGGACATACATGAATGTAGCGACTCTCATCTCGATCAGTGTCATCCTGACTACTGACACTAGACATCTCTATAGGATCATCACTGACATACAGGACACTGACATCTCTATAGGATCATCACTGATGACACACTGACACACACAGGACACTGGACACATTGACATCTCTATAGGGATCATCGTGACATACAGGACACATGACATCTCTATAGGGATCATCACTGACATATAGGACACTGACATCTCTATAGGGATCATCACTGACATACAGGACACTGACATCTCTATAGGGATCATCGCTGACATACAGGACACTGACATCTCTATAGGGATCATCACTGACAACAGGACACTGACATCTCTATAGGGATCATCACTGACATACAGGACACTGACATCTCTAGGGATCATCGCTGACATACAGGACACACATCTCTACAGGATCATCGCTGACATACAGGACACACGACATCTCTGTAGGGATCATGTGTGTGTGATTCTGACATCTCTATAGGATCATGCTGAATCACAGGACACTGACATCTCTATAGGGATCATCACTGACATACAGGACACTGACACTCTATAGGGTGATCAGGGATCATCCTGACTACTGACACTGACATCAGATGAGGATCATCACACACACACAGGACACTGACACTCTATAGGATCATCACTTCATACAGGACACAACATCTCTATAGGGATCATCGCTGCTGACATCATCTCTATAGGGATCATCACATGAATGTGACACTGACATCTCTGATAGGGATCATCACTGACATACTAGGACACTGACATCTCTATAGGGATCACACACACACACAGGACACTGACAATATATAAAAAAAATATATAAAAATAAAATGTATGCATTTTGTAAAAAGTAAAAATCCTTATTGTTGAGTTCTGGAGAAAAGACAAATAAAGAGATTATATATGCAGTTTTACTGTGGTGGACAAACAGATCACTGGATTGGAAAAATTGAATATTATATGGTTGGAAGACCATTAAATGGACCAAGCTACAAAATAAAAATCACTTAAACTGACATTTCTTCAACAGCTTCTTGTGCTAGACTCCTAAATCCAACAGTGATATACGGCAACATTGAAAGACTTTTGGCATAAACAAATAGCTGTCCATTGAATTTCTTGGGCACTGACGCTAAAGATCAACCCAATGCTTTACTACACACCCCACCTCCCTTCACAAACTCACGTCAGTAGGGACAGAGAGCAGTTCAGGTCAGACGCGAACACACTTAACATGACAACTGTCACTTCAGATTCACTTCCATGTCTCTGCTTCAGCCAAGACAACACCTGATTTTTGAACCTATGCATCAGTTACTGTCATGACCTCAGATAACCCTATATATCATTTCAGGCTTCCTAAAAATAACCAGCTGACACTGGTCAAGCAACTCAGTTTTCAGAGACATTATAGGCAGGTGATGACAGTGACATTTACACTACATACAACGGTTGTCAAGTTTTACACTACTGCCATTTTTGCAGCATGTACTGTGCATATTTTCTGTATGCAAAGAATACCTGGATGACCTACTACTTTGTCATATTTAAAAGGTGTCATGAACTGGCTTTTTAATTTTTTTATACTGTTGTCTGAGGTCTACTTGTGATGTTTGCATGGTTTTTACATTTATAAAAAAAAAAAAGTAATAGGCTAATTTCTGCCCTGGTTTTGAGCCTCTCTCAAGACACGCTCGGTTTTTATGGGTGTGCCGCACTGAAGACGTGGAAGTAAACGCCCACTGCTATGATTGGATGAGCTTTGCATATTTAATTAGCTTCGGCTCTCCCATGAGTACGTGTGAGGCATTGTTTTGAAAGCAACCAGAATGATTCATCCACCAGAAATTAATATGAATGTTATTTTATATTACTTGGCCCGCCCGATCGGTGGATATACGTGCGCGCCAAGTACGTTGCAGACAGCATGATCTGCATTTCCTTTAAATATCAAGTCAAGAGAGTGAACAACGTGCATCAAGAAAGGAATGTTATTTCACTATTTAAGATGATACGTATTGGTAGCCCATCTGGAAAACACAACCCCGGGACGTTGGGCTTTGCGAGCCCTGTGACAGCGTGGTAAGATATGTTTAGTTAGACATGTACACAATGTAACATTGTATTTGATCTGTAACAATGCAATACTATCACATATAAAAACATTTTTACTCACATTAGCGTGTTGCTTCATTCTTTCATGTAAATCTCATCCTGTCTGCAAATCCAGTCTCGTTTACAAACGAATCCGGTGAAATGAATATACGTGCAATGTCTTCCTCACGTAAGCTGGATATTCATTAAAAATAAAGTTCAATCACATATTTCTAATATTAGAATCCGAAGGAAGCTTATGCAGAGACTGTTCTTTCACAACCAGGCACAGCGCAATATCTTGCTAATTTCGGCAAATTTGTTCAGTAGCGCAATCCATTTAGCGCCACCAGTCGGTGGGCAGGGCTATAGAAGCAGGTGTACATATTTATCTGTTTGCGACGGCGTTTCACCACACGATGACGCCACAGGTTGGCATATTCTGAGATCGAGTGTTTGCTGGGCCTGGTGTCAATAAAAGCTTTTCTTTGACTTACAAGGAAGTTTCCAGCTCCAAACATACAGGATATTCTTATATCACGATGAACTTTTATATATCAAAGGCTCAAGGGAAAGTTGATTTCTCAATTAAATCACCCCTTTAAGCAAGGAATACGGTGTTCGATAATGCAGTACATCAAATCAAGTTGATGATGAAGAAACAAAGCAATATCAACGGTGATCTCAAAATTGTGCTGGAACGATTAAATTAACATTTGACCTTGATTAAGATTAATGAACATGTGTTGCACTTTTCTTTTTTGAGCCCTTGGTTTGTACTAATGGTGGGATATTTTTTTCTAATGAAAAAGTGCATTTCTTTGAGATTTTAAAATACTTGAAGGAAACCGCTCACTTTCAGCAGTTATTGTCTATGGGTCGTAACATTTCTTACAGAATTCTGTTTGTTGTACATCAGATACAGATAAATTAGCACAGTAGGCCTACATTACATTTATTTGAATGCATTAATGAGAGAGTGAATTAGTCCCCCTGCCTCTTAATTATGAAGCTGTGGTTTGTTTCTACATCTTCACGTGACGTACGAGCTATTGAGTGTTCGTGTGTCACAATATATCAGGCATTAGGTCCAACATAATACACAGCCGATGGTCTAAAATCGCTTCAATGTTCAAACGGGCAGGCCTAAAAACATACAAGCGACAAAGTTTTGTGAGGACGCAAGTGAAAGTGAGGCTTCAGGGCTCACGTGTTGTCAGAGACACGACAACTCGGCTCTCTGTGTCACAGAAAACAGCTCAAGAGCACTGACCAGAGATGTTTGCCACGTTGTTCTTGAATAGTGTGAAATTGCTTCAGTGTTCAAACTGGCAAGCCCTTAAAATCATTTAATTGACAAACTTCATGAGGACGCAAGTGAAAGTGATCGCGTGTGCGCGGCGATTAACTTGCCTGTATAAACTGTGTAAAACGTACTGAACAGATTGTATAAACAAAGATAAATGCTCCTGAATCTTTCCGTGTGCCTGCAAACTGCACTTGATGTGACTGACGGAGCGGAGACACGTCCCCCCCCCAGACTAAAACCGAAATAACCGACATGGAAAAATTACGTCAGATAGAGGTTCTGAATTTTGGTTTCGACATTCGATTAATCGTCCAGCCCTACTCAAAATGCAACTAGATTGTCATACATTTACTCAAATGCATTAAAAATGCATGAATTAAAAAGGTTTCATTTCCAAAATGATAACAGTGTTTTCTTAGTGCTACTATCGTTTTTAGTAATCTTTTTACTTTTTCTGTTTTAATATTAGTTAAAGTTTGGTCACACTTTGGTCCAATTCTCACTATTTACTAACTATTAACAATGACTTTTGCCTAATTACTGCTTATTAATAGTTAAGGTAGCAGTTAAGTTTAGATTAAGGGATGTAGAATATGATCATGCTTTATAAGTACTAATAAGTAGCCAATATCCTAGTAATATGCATGCTAATAAGGAACTAGTTAATAGTGAGAATTAGACCCTAAAGTTTTTGTCAGTCTTTATATGGTTTATATAGTTTTTGGTTTTATTTATAGGTTTAATGCGAATAAGCCTGCCAGGAATGCACTCATATTACTACTAGGTTACACAGTTTACCGTCTACTGCCGTTTTAAAATAGTATGCAAAATACCACGCAATTGCAACAACAAACTTTTGAAACTGCACTATGCTACAGTGTTGTCAGATGCACTTTTTATATTGCATGTTCACTGCAGTGAGTGGCATTCTGATTCATAATATACATAACAAAAAGTCTTCCTGGTTACAGAAAAGCTACTGCTCTACTCCTCTTCTCTCTTTATCATGCTCTTTACTTTAAAATTGCAAACTCTGTCTCAGCAGCTTCTTGCTTTAATTAAGAGCTCAGCTCCATCTTATTAAAAATCTACTGAGCTTCCTCAAACACTGTGCTGACAACACAATATCCTGCTCTTATCCTGGCAAGAAAGAGACTGTTATGGTTATTATTGCTGGTAAAAATCACCTCCTAAGAGCTCATATTGAGAGTGATCAATGATATGACTCCCAACTCGCACTTGAACGGTGAAGACGTGATTAACCTCACATAAGAAACTACAGGGACAGGCATTAACATCCGCAAATTAAGTGACAATTTCACAGGTGGCCCATAATGGCTCACTGGCAGACCTGATCCATCATTATTAAACCCACTGACATTGTTAGACTGACATGTCCAGGATGTATATGATGATTGAAAGATGGCAATGAGGGGCTGCCTCACCTGCACAACACTCTCTATGTTCCTCTGGAGAGGTAGGGTTTCACAATTTTGCCGGAAGGCTTCACTCAATCACACAAAAACACACGCTACCACCTGACAGCAGCCAGCTGAATCCTGCCCACATAACTGGACTCTTCAACTCTAAAAATGACACCCAAAAATCCATGCTCAGCGAAAGCTCCCTGAAAAACACACACCTCAAATCTGATGATGCATCTATAATATGGCTTGTTGATAACGCGTAAAACAGACGGACAGAGTTAGGCTAATTTAAAAGTTTCGATAAATATTCAAATAAATTTTCAACTAAATTACTGATTTGCCCGCATTGTCACTGTATGATAATTGAAATGAGCTGGATGACACCACTTTTCACCAGAGCGGCTGTACAGCCGAATCAAATTCTGTTGCATTATTTTCCTGTTTAACACTGTGAAGCTGCTTTGAAACAATCTGCATTGTAAAAAAAAAAAAATCAGCATTGCTATATAAATAAAGGTGACTTGACTTGTCTAATGCATGTTTCTGTTGATGGATACACATTCTGGCTTCCCAATACATAACAGCGTTGATCAAAAAGCGTGGACAAAACGGTCACTCCTGTATGCGAGTGCCGTCTGCTCGAACAAGACCGTCATTTACGCCGTCATCACCAGGTGTTGATAGCGCGCGAGCGCAGGTGACACCTGAACATCACACATTGTTATTTGTGTTTAAAGGGTAACTAAACCCTAAAACAATTTTTTTTAGTTAATGATCTGCAAGACTGGAGCTGTGTCCCAAATTATGCACTATGCACTTATGCACTATGTACGCAACCGTGTGGTGTATGAACTTTACATGGTTATTTTGTCATTCAACGTCGGAATCTGGTAGTGCCTCCCCCTGCATTATGTAATTAAAGCTGCGACAGTCAAGTGCATGAAGTGTCCAACATTCCACACTTTTTCCGTTAATTTAGTGCATCATCCGGGTATTTAAAGTGCTTTTTGGAATTGTCAGTGTGAACACACTACTCGCACTACTTTATAGTTAACGTTACAGAATAGTGCATGCGAAAAGTACGCGATTTGGGACACAGCTTGGGGCTTTATTAGTGCGGTTCATTGATTTGAGTAAATGTTTTGACGTGTGTATAAAGTGTTTTAATTCTACAATATATGGTGTAAAAACGTCTGAGTGCAGCCCTCTTAAGGTTGAACGGTGGCTACTGCAATTTAATTTTCCTACTGGACGTTGTTTGCCATTGTGACGTATGCAGGCTCTTCCAATGGCTCACTGCCCACGCCCCTGGCACAAGCTCACCACGTCCTTGGCATACGCTCAGCCCCTGGTATAAAAACATTGTTCCGTCAAAACCACTGTAGCGAGTCAGGAGTTCCCAGATAGCAAGCATAGCTGGGCCGATTCTGGCTGAAATGTGCCACTATTGGTTAACTATCAGCATCGGTGAAAATATAACGGGCTAGATCCGTGCCGACTGTGCATAACACATCTGGCTGACTAATGTGTTTTTCTGTATGGGCCAGCATCGGCTGAATGCAGTTGTACTGGTGTGAGGTCCATACTCTGTGTAGCGGAGTGCATTTACCATCGGCCCGAGTTTGTTTCGTCACAGACGGGCCACTGCTGGAATTAAGGAACTCATCCGCGTGAAAAAGAGTTTTGGCGGTTAAATCCTGAGGAGGATCCTGCAGACGCAGACAATTATGTTTGACAGGTCAGCTGTCAATCAATCAATCCATCCATCACTGTGGGTTTCAGGTGCACGCCCCTCCGCTGATCAGGGGTTGAGTTACCCTTTAAACTAAACAAATTTAAGCCTTGCCAATTTAAACATTAAAGAGCAAGGCATGAAAGAAGAACATGCGATGCTGAGAAGGTGTGTGTGTGTGTGTGCATGCATGCAGAGTTCTCTTTCAAGTCTTGCGCTTGAATGGACAAAATCATGTCAACACGGCCATCTTGACGAGTCCCCAAGCAAACATAAGTTATGTCTTAAGTAAAACGTAAACGGCCGAGAAAGACGTGTTCGTGTGTAACAGTATGTACTGGATCTGTGCATTATTGTTTAAAGGGAAAGAAGCCTTTTCCTGCGGTCTGTGTTTTCAATGTTAATCAAACAAATGACAAAGAAATCACTCACTGCTCTTGACTGCGAGCTTTTGTAACTTCAATAAAGATCATTTAACTTATACAGTGAAGATTATAATATGCAATGTTATTTTATATTTGATTATTCAATTTCTGTACCTGTAAAATCTGAAAATCTCTGTTTATTTTATATGCATGCTGTTGCTTGTAGGTTGATTATTTGTTCTTATTTTCTTACATTTTTATTTGACAGTTGTCCTGATTTCCCTGATCATAGCACATACCGAACCGTGACCATAAAAACCGAACCGTCGCACCCCTAACATACACACACACACTCACACTTAAAAGAGAGCTCACACTTTTATTCTATTTAAATGGAGAATTGAGCGCTTTGCGAATCAATTGTTTTTGTGCCTTATAACAAGGCACAGAGGGATCACCGCAGCGAGCAATGCTGCGAAGAGACAATCAGTGCTCAATCTCAAGATCCACTAAAGCACGCATGAGGAAAATTGGAGATCAGAAGTATAGTTAGACTGAATTCCCTCTGGGTTTGTTAGAGAACGCTTAGCCACTGAAACAGTGTTACATCATTGGGCTCGTTTTATTCAGTACAATGGTTTCTCAATATCTGAAAACATTAAATCTTAGGAATGGAAATTGCTACTAGCATTTCATCACTACTACTATCATCCATACACAAGGTTAAGCATCTGAAGACACCCTTAACCCTGTGCTAAACGGATAGTTCACTCAAATAAAACATTTTGTAACAATTGTTCATTGACTTGTATGGAATATGACTCGGGTTACCACTGAAGTGCCAGATTGCTAAAAGTACAAACCTACTGTAAGATAGACAAGAAAGCATCTGCTAAACGAAGGATATATAACGTAATCACATAAATGACAAGAATATGAGCAAATGTATCAGTCCTCTGGGCTCAAGTGCGCTCTTCAGAAGAACTCAAAACCCGTCTACTGATGTTCCCCTTGATAAGCAAGATGTCAGGTTATCTCAGGATCATAATAGTGATGAAAGATCTGGGGGAAGCCCTCTTACGTAATGCTGCCATATTCACGTGGACTGAGAAAGTGATTTGAAGAGCCCTGACACAGACTGCTGTCCTCGCATTAAAGGTTGTGTAGAAGTGGTGTTATTTCTCTCAGTAACAACTTCTATTGCTGATTTAATGTCTTGAGAAGCAGGAAAACAAAAAGGAGTAAGCTGTTTTAAGTAGGGATGCACACGGTAGGATTTTTTGGGGCGATATAACGATTTTAACAAAATTATTGGCCGATTCTGATACCGATATTTGTCACTTGTCCTCTTAAAGGTTAAAATAATCAAATTTCTGGGTTAAAACAACCCAATTGCTGGGTTTGTCCATTTTCAACCCAACTTGTGTTGTTTTTAACCCAGCATTTTTTAGAGTGTACTAGCTAGTTTATTGCTGCATTAATCAAATAATTTCTAATGAACATAGACTGGATCCATTTCACATTCAGCAGGCCAACATTAATATATAAATACAACAGAACAAGATGCATATGAAATAAACAGTGCTTTTTAAGTAGGTTTAATATTAAACACTGCATATTATTCACTGTATAAATTAAATGCATATAGTATTACATTGAGACGTAGCTAAATTCTTCTGTAGGCTACAACATTAATCCTGTCACAATTACTTTGTTAAACTGAACTTTTATTTTGACGGGTTGCCGTGAAGACCTTCAAAAGACCTGTCAAATGTGTGTGTGTGTGTGTGTGTGTGTGTGTGTGTGTGTGTGTGTGTGTGTGTGTGTGTGTGTGTGTGTTTTTATGATATGACGATAGATTTTGTTGAATGAAATGGTAAAATGCTCATGAAGTGACTGGAGATGCATTCATGTCCTCATATTGAGGCGGCAGAGGCTGAAAAACAACGAGGTGTGTGTGTGTGTGTGTGTGTGTCTGTGTCTGTGTGTGTGTGTGTGTGTGTTTTTATGATATGACATAGATTTTGTTGAATGAAATGGTAAAATGCTCATGAAGTGACTGGAGATGCATTCATGTCCTCATATTGAGGCGGCAGAGGCTGAAAAAACGAGGTGTGTGTGTGTGTGTGTGTCTGTGTGTCTGTGTGTCTGTGTCTGTGTGTCTGTGTGTCTGTGTGTGTGTGTCTGTGTCTGTGTGTCTGTGTGTCTGTGTGTCTGTGTGTCTGTGTGTCTGTAAATGAAAACCGCGCGTCTGCACCATTCACACAGAGATACAGAAACATGCAGGGTTCATATATAAACAGCGTAATATTCACAGTCACTAGTAATATATATATATATATATATATATATATATATATATATATATATATATATATATATATATATATATATATATATATATATATATATATATATATATATATATATATATATATATATCACTAGTGACTGTACATATATATATATATATATATATATATCACTATCAGAGTTGTTCAGATTCCGATACTAGTATCGGAAATATCACCGATACCACAACAAATTCTGGCATCGGTATCGGCGAGTACTTGAACCCTTGTACCGATCCGATACCATTTTCTTAAACAAGACCGAGTTATTATGACCGTGAGCTCTGCCTAACCGCTGCATGGTTCTTCTTCGCTGCCCAGAATGCTTTGCAAACACAGGAAGTTGTGCTGTGTTGCCACAAGCAACCACCGTTTAGCGCAGCGAAGAACAAATGAAAACGTGTTAGCAGCATGTCCGCTGTTTGTTTAACGTTAGCAGCATTTCAGACTGGAACAACCAGCCAGTAAAACGGCAACTGTCACAAGTACGGGTACTTCGGTACCAAGTCGGTACTGAAATTTTAAAAATGTGACGATACCAGCATTTCTGTAGTACCGACTCCCGAGTATATCCGGGTACCCGCAGCTGCAGTCGCTTCCGTGTTAATCTAAGCGCAGAGCTCCAGACTATAGCCGAATATATACTAGTGTCTGTGAATATTAAACTGCAAAAGACTATTTCAATATTACCTGCAAATTCTGCGTCACACACTCGCTCGCGGTCTTTGTAGTCTCTGCCGTGTCACTATATGAGGACACGAACACATAAACCGTCACTTCATGAGCATTTACCGTTTCATTTGAGAAAACGCTCATCTCATGAACACAGACACTCAAAGGTCTTCACGGCAACCCGTCAAAATAAAAGCTTGGTTTAACGTGAAGAAATTACAGAATATATTAGGCTACTGTTGTACAGTAGATTTAGCTACGTCTCCATGTAGTAATACGTCTCTACTAATAATAATTATGCCTAGATGGTTGCTTTTTAATGACATTTTCTAATATATAATTTTTTTATGCAGTTATATTTTCAGTTTATGTGTTAGATTTGAGGCTGCATTTGAAGTTCTTTTTCGCTTCAGAAAAAAAAAAATATTACTGTCAAATGCATATCAGATAATAAAAATAGTGTAATAAATACAGTAGTTCACTGTATGTATTTGCAATTCACACAGGGCTAGTAGTAGATACAGCTGTATATACAGATACACACCCAGGTATCGGAGCAGTACTCTGTATCGGCCCGATACCCTGAGCCCAGGTATCGGAATCGGGAAGGAAAAGGGTATCGGAACATCTCTAGTGGAAATTAATCCTTATATTAAATTAATCCGTTTTTTTTTTTTTTTTTGGTCTTTTGCTGTTTGATTAACATTAAAAACACAGACAGCAGCACAGCAGGGATATTACATTATAATCTTGGATTATGCAGCAGACATTATACGGCTCAGTGCCTTCACGCAGTTCATTAATAAACCATCGGTTTTTATTTCAGCCCTTTTCATGCTATATCCGATATGCCGATGGTTGTAAATTGATCAAAATACATCGGTGCATCCCTAGTTTTAAGAAATATCTTTGCTGGCCACTCTGCATCATTTATATTGTCAATTAATATTACATGTATTATATTGCCATTGGCGATCACTTGCAAATTAATACTTTTGGCGGCCGTTTTAGTCACAGTCTGGAGCCCCGTATAGGATAGAAACACAGCCTCTATCATTTATTTTTCATGAAGAAAGCCTCTTCGCAAAACAGAAGCCCTGGCAGCGATTGCGTTTAACATTGAAATCTAAAAGAAACCTACTGAAAACAGTAAATTTGACTTCTTAAGCAACATTTAGAAGCACAAGCAAATGGAGCCATTTACACAGAGAGAAGAAAGCTACACTAATGAGGTACACCGAATAAGGCATAATGCAGAACTCATTAATTCCAGTTCGATTATTTTCCTGGCTCAGATAATACAGATTCATTAATTTCTCAGTAAGACTTGTGTGCATATGGATCAATAAAGCTACGAACCACCATCACAAACTGCAAATACAGCATTTCTGACTAATATCCACACAGCAACTGCAGAACGCCACAATTATATAAATCTGCACACATGTGGTCCTCGCACAGCTGCAGCCAAACCTGATTTTGAGTCAATTTATGAGTCCACCACCACCACCTGCTGGCTGACAAAAGAAATGCACAACAGACCGCAAACACTATTTTCAATTCATAGCATTTCACGCAGTTGATAAACTACAAGCTGTTCCAGTAAGCCATAAACACCCCTGGCATTATAGGACTCCTTAAAGAGCATGTCATGGCTTGATTTACGCAATGTCAAAACAATGTCAATATTCAATTGTTTGTTTGTTTTTTTTTAATTCATCACACTGAGAAATTTGACCTGCTCTCCTTCACAGACGTCACACTAACATCACATGGCATGCATCAATGTCTTGAACTGATGGATGGGAGAAAGCCGAGTCTGACATCATGCCTTCACAGAGCTTGATCTCCACCTTGTGTTCAAATCTGGTAATAACAACCATCCAATGCTACAGTGCTGTCAAATCAAGGCTCATTTCGTTTATAAATGATTTCAGAAGGTCATCACTTGGGGTCATAATGGAAAAGTGAATGGCTGGGAAACCATTAAGCACTGACCACAAGACTGTATCTGGCTATGTCCAGGTATTCACTACGATCAATGTGGAACTGAAACTTGGAAAATACCAATGTGCGCATAGGAATGGCGTTACATTGCACAGATTGGATATTGCAATGTTGAAATGTCAATTAGATACTCATTTTGTGAAGGAAACAGCAGCACCTGACAGGGCAAAAAGAACGGCGCTTAGGTTTTGGCTAAGCTACGTAATTAGGTGTCTTAGAGCATCTTTCCAGTGCAAATGTTTAAACGAAGCAACAAAGAAAAGACCGATTACAATTCAGCATGCAATTATTACAATAGTGTTATTGCTATTCTAGTAATGAAAGTCAAAATTTTACTTTCATTTTAAATGAAGATTTAAAAGAATGAGTAGTAAGAGGAAAGTCAAAGGAAAATGGAGCTTGAAATGCAACAGCTGATAGTTGGTGGTTTATAGCAGGTGTAAGGAAATCGTGTTTGTGGGTCAAACGTAATTCTACCGAGTGCTGCCCTGAAGGATGCTTGTCACAGAGAAGGCAGTGTGCTCTACGTATCGCCTTAAACATTCAGGTTATATAGCTTCAACTCCAACACCACAACAAGCACTGCAGGACACAATAAAGATAAAACTAATTGCTTAAAATTTACAAAATGGAGTAGAAAGGGTGAATTTCAATAAGCATGTGTGACCCTGGAGTCATAAAATCGCACGGGTATATTTGTGGCAATAGCCAACATTACATTGTATGGGTCAAAATTATCGATTTTCTTTTATGCCAAAAATCATTAGGATATTAAGATCATGTTCCATGAAGATATTTTGTAAATTTCCTACCATAAATGTATCAAAAATGTATTATTAGTCATAATATGCATTGCTAAGGACTTCATTTGGACAACTTTAAAGGTGATTCCAGATTTTCAAATAGCTGCATCTCGGCCAAATATTGTCCTACATCAAATGGAAAGCTTTTCAATATTACAAATTTACCCTTATGACTAATTTTGTGAGCCAGGGTCACATATTACAGGCATGTGATCAGCTAAAAACTGACCCCAACCCAATTTACTACTACTACTACTACTACTACTACTACTACTACTACTACTACTACTACTACTACTACAAACAACTACAACTACAACTAACTACAACTACAACTACAACTACAACTACAACTACAACTACAACTACAACTACAACAACTACAACTACAACAACTACAACTACAACTACAACTACTACAACTACAACTACTACAACAACAACAACAACAACAACAACAACAACGTGCTGTACTCCACTCTGAAACAGGCAGTGCGTCAGACTATATATTTATATAATTATATAAGGCTCGTGAAACAAGGTTTTGACACGATCCGACACGGATTCGAATCTGCCTTTTGTCGAGCTCAATCTTCTCCCTTTTCCCCATCACATACCACGTCGAAAAAGCATTTACTTTCAATAAAAATTAAGAAAATGTTCTAAAAGTGGAAATAAATTGCCTAATGAAATGTTTAATAATAATATTGGGTAGGGTTAGGGAGGGCTTTTATTGTCCCATCAAGGCTGCATCCATTTAATAATTTTAATAAATATAATCATTTACACTTATGTTATTAGTGCATCCTGTTAAATGTACTATACTGAGGTGCAAATAGTATGTATGTGCCAAAATAAAGTATAAATAGCATCTAATTACTATTTACACATAGCAAAGAATTGCTACTTTTACATGGTGTGTGAATAGAATATCACTATTTTCACTAATATCACTGCTTTAAATATATCACTAATATATCACTGCTTTATTTGCACTAAGGCAAATAAAGCAGATTTGGCATGCATGGAAAACTAACCCTACTGTCAAACTTAAGTGCGCTGCAATCAAAGCCCAATCTTGTGCACACTGATAAGAGATCTGCCCGTGTTAACCTAGTAAGTACTAATGTTACACAAGTACCATATTGTCTGGCTTAAGGAGACACACCGTAAGGCATGAGAGGCATTCTCTTTCGCAGCTTCAGTGTCTATCTATCCCTCCATCCTTGAATTAGTGATGAGTGTGATCGGAAATGCATGTTTTTGCCTGATCCGGATGCAGCTTGTATCGAAGAACAAGGGATGATGGAAGATGTATGTTGTTGTCTAATAAAATCATTTAAATCTTGGGATTCTTAGAGCACAAAATGGATTTAAGAGAAGATTTGCAAATGCTGACATGTCATTCAATATAGCCACTAGTGTTGGGCGATACTCAGTCAAACTGTCCTATCGTCAGCCTGTGAGATCACCAATACATTATACATTTTCTTCAGGGTGAGGGATGTTGACGGATTAGTGCTGCATCATCACAAAAGTTTCAGCCTATTCAAGTGCTGGAACACACGAAAGGGAATTTGTTATTCGCACCGTGTGGGAAGTTAAACATCTGAAGTGTGCGCCCTGAATGCCGCGTCTCAGACAGCCCGTGAAGTTTAGCTCTCTTTCATGACTTCCTGTGCTTGAATGGACAAATTCACTCAAAAAAAAAAAAAAAAAAAAAAAAAAAAAAAGTCTCTGTGAGTCCTAGTAAACATGGCCGGTTATGTCTCAAGTGAACGCAAACACAACGCATGATCCGTCTTAAAGTGACAGCATCCTAATAATCCTGCTACTTTCTGCGTTTTTAAATGTTAATCAAACAATAAAGAACAAAGAAAAAACGTTAAACTTTAAAAATGATATTTAGACTAGGCAGTGTTACTTGTTTAAATATCCTACTTTATTACATTTCAGTACTTGAAAACTATTAAACAAATGTATTGTGCTATTACTTGTTCTTATTGTATTACTGACTGTTTACTTTAAAAATGTAAGCTATTAAATTTATATTAGTTGCTGTGCGTTCACACCGGCATCATTTGCTCACTATAGAAAGATTTGTGGACGCGCTAATGCAGATCGAAATGCTTGTTTGTTTTTTTTTTACTTTATTTAAAGGGGCTTTTTTTTTTATTTAAAAAAAGCCTGTTGATCGGCATTTGTGTGCAGACTGACCACAGGACACAAGCTCATGAAATCATTTAAATGTGATCGATGGAAAGAACTTAATTATGGTTACATGTTTGCTAATGAAATAAACCAATTAAAAGCCATTTGTGTGGTGTGGCTTTTGGGTTCATGGTTAAGTGCTAGTCTAATTTCAGAGAGGTTTTGGTCTAATTAACATTAATTTGTGTGCAGCCTACATTACAATAACTGTCCTGGTTGAAGTGCAGCATTAATGCAATTGGAAAATCAGTGTTGTTTTGAGCAAATTAATTGCATTCCCGCTGAAAAACAAGCGTTCTAGAGTGAAAATGTTGCCTATAAATTGTGTTGCGTGCCTTCTTATCAAACCCGTCACAGCAATGATCAACCTTTCCTCCATTTTGCTTGGGAACTAATGTGGTCGGAACCAAAGTTTACAGGACTGTGTTCTCTGGGTGGAGCAATTCTACATTCCGATTGGTTACCGCTGAACCGCGTCATAGCTCATTACCAAAAAGTTGATCTGATTTCCAAATTGCCCAAATCGTCCAAGACGTGCCAGCTCCCATTGAAAATGAATAACTTCCGGCCACTGTGACTATTGCATTTACGCATGTGTGTGTCATATTTAGTAATGATGCAACACTGGCCAATTAGGTGAAAGTTGTGTCGCAGCATGCAGCTCGCTTGTACAGACTATGTGAAGCCATGTGTGCAGAGAGAAGACATGGTAGAGCGGTTTGTGAAATTACGTCTCTGAAACCTGCGGGAATGAGTAAAGTTATGCACCGCAATTCCAGCCCAGCAGCCACTGCATTTCAGCCAAAAAGGCCCTGGCCTTGGAGGTGCAATAAAGATAATTGTGAATTTTATTAATGGTACTAATTTTCATCATGTGTAGGTGCTCTATGATCCATTGTTTTTAATATGATTGGAGAACCACCATATGCCTTGTAATACGAGCCCCGCTCTCAGAACTGACACCAGATCAGTTGTTAACGGTCGGCTGAGCGAGCGTTACAGTAAAGCACAATAGACACGCTGACCGACTGCTGTCCCTGATACACAACACCTGACAGCTAAACACCAGCACATGAAAACACTATCGATTGCATAACTCAAGATATCATGCCAAAAAAATTTTCCCCCCACTTCAAACAGGCCTGTTTTTGCCTGATGCATACTGCAGTATCACTTGTCAATGATTTTGCATGAGTAAAAGCTCGAAACCCTAACATTTTTCTGCAACAGGGAGCTGACACAGATCCATATAAATTTCCTAACCCGGAGCAAGGATGCTGAGAATCCATCAATCGCGTAATACGGAAGAGATTCTTGCCATATGCTGAGATGCTCTCTCTGGGCACCATTTCCTCCACCTCGCCTCAGAGATTGATATGCCCTTCCCTCATTGTTGGGCAAATATGCCAGCGACCTAGTTGATGAAAATAAACCGTGGCTGCTCACATGGAGGTGAGCAAATGGACCACAGTCACCAAAGTCACAGTGCTGCTGATTTCTGCTTTGGACTTTTGAACGCTTGGACAATTTGGACATTGAAGTATTATGCAGTATAGCCACAATCTACACAGTAATTGTATACAAAATATATATGGTAACTATATCATGTTTGCTAGAAAAAAAAACCTATATTAGAATCTTTATTATAAACAAAACAACAACAAAAGCACAAATGTTCTGAGCCATTTTGAAGCGGTTATAAAATTCCTAATATACCACACAAATTACAAGAAAAACTGAAGGAAAAAAAAAAAAAATCTACCTGAAATGAAATGTTCAAATTAAATAAAACAAGTTAAACTAAGCTAAATATTCTGTTTTATATGTAAAACCTTTATTAGAAATAAAACTCCACAATAGTAATGCATTACAAATATGTTCCAAGCCATTTTAAGGCTGTTGTAAGCTTGTGAATATACCGGTGACCACACATATATACTGTACCAAGTTACAAAGTTGCTGGGCAACCATAAACAACCTACAGCTTACCGTGCTTACACCGGACACAAGCATCACAACTTCCTGAAACTAAAATCAAGTGCCAAACAAACTGAATCAGAAATATAGCTCAATATGAAACTACGCTGCCCGAATGACCACAAAACCAAGTCCAGTGGATGCAACCGCTTGCATTGTTTCTTTCTTACCTGTACTTCATGCCTGTCTGGTACGATACACATTCCTCCAGCGCCAGGCCATTCATCTTGAGGAAGTCTTCCATGTTCTTGATCTGGGCAGCAACCCTTTGCTCCCTGAGCCGCTGGAGTTCGGCATGGTCGGTCTGCCTCGGTGGCTGGTTCAGACCTTGGTCCGAGTGGTAGCGGCTTATGCCGCTCCGTATACTCTCGCTGTAGGACATGGACAGCATCTTGCCTCCGCTGCAACTACTGCTCTTACGCACGCCGCTCGCCCCCGCCGGTTTGGGGATCTGCAGGTTTTCGGAGGGGAGAGTGGATTTCCGGCGCCCAACGGTCCCCCCCGCATACCCACCCGCAAACATGATTACGCCCCGTCCCCCACCACCCCGCTCTCACACACTTTTCACAGACGCTCTCGCACCTGTCTGATTCCGGAACGAGTTATACACACTCATGCACACACGCAGGCTTGGGAAACTGGGACCAGGACTGAGCTGAGAGCTGGGTTGAGGCATCGCCTTAAATAGCACAGGTGAGGAGGGAACAAAACAGGTCTCTGCTATCAGTGGCAGAGAACTCTGGCCATGCGTCTTGTAATCAGAGACGGTCCCGCCTCTTTCCTGACCGATACAATGGCACAGGAGCAAGACTCAGGTGGGTTCAGGCAGGTGCTACGAGCCTCAGGTAAGAAACACCAGAGGGCATACAAAACACACACGCTAGGCACATGCAAGAAACCCATCAGTCTAGACTGCACATGCAATGTACAGACATGCATTGCAGGTCTTCTGGGAGGGAACTGACACCATTCATGTGTATCCAGGGAAAGTGCTTCACTTAAAATCTGTTATACAGCCAGGATGCAACAGCTCAGAATTATTTTGTTTTCTATATTTTCAAGATTAAATCAATCATTCAAAGCAAACAGCGGCAATAGATAAGTCTATCTAAAAAAGGTTAATGAAAAGGGTTGAGCTTTTGTTGCTGTCTGTTTTGATTTACACATTTACACTGACAGCACTTTGGAGGCATCACGAGCAGCACCAAGTTGCATAAAGTTACAGTAAGAATTTTATGCAAATAAGTATGCGGCAACTACCAATAGGAGTAAAGACAGGGAAGCTCATGTGATCAAATCACCTGATTAAAAGAGCTCTAGTTTTAGTTAACAGTAACATTAAAAATGTTTCTGTTCATTGAAATAAAGGTGAAATAAAATATAAATATTAGATGGAAAAACTGAATGAACATTAGAAATGTTGCCTTGTAAAATGAAATAAAATAAGTTTAGGTACTAAAATGAATAAAACTAAAATAAAAACACATTTAAACCAAATATAAACAAAATATTTTTTAATTAAAATAACTGAAAATGCACAAAAACCTAATAAATTCAAAATATTTATAAATATTATAATAGCAAGAAAATAACAGGTCAAAAGTACTGATACAGATTTAATTGCTGTCAGTGTGAACAGAACTTGAGCTGGGATAGGAGAAACAAAAAAGTGTTATCATACAAAACTATAATAAATAAATATTTTTAAAGCATTAAACACATTACAGTTCAAATATAAAACTAATGCATAAAGTATATAGGAGTCAGACCCCAGTTTTGCCCCTTTGCAAAATTGTTGCCACCAAAAACTTGCGGACATCTCTATAGCACACTGTGCAGGAGGTTCTTTATCGATCCTATGAATCTTGACTGAATGATGTACAGTACTGCAAAAACCACTCAACTACTGCAGAGTACTGATCCTCCATACACAGAGCAAACATCTAAAAAACATCCTCTGAACTAAAAGACTACATCTCAAAAGTACAACTATTGCATTTACGACTACAATAGCCGTTTGAAGCATAATGCAAAAGAAGGGACAAATTAAAGTGGTACACCCATGCAGTCCCTGTTATTAAACATGACATTGTGCAGAATAACACGTTAACACAGACTGACATGCACACAGGTGAGCAGTTATACCAGACACACAATCAGCGCAAAAACTTACCCGTGGTCTTGGAGGTCGGCTCATGTACAAGACTTATGAATGTCATCTCCCCTTATAAACTCAGCTGCCAGCAATCCAGCGATCCACCCTAACTGGGAGTGTCTTACATGCCAGCATCTAAACCAATTAGTGAAGAAGAGAGCATCGCCCTCATCCTCCAACCCCCCCATCCCGCCTTCAACTCCAGCCATCGCCCCTACCGACTCGACTCCATGAAGGAAATCCATTTATGTCATTCGAGGGGGGAGCAATTTGTTTCTGCTAACCGCAGCAAATAATATCTGGTCTAAATTATTCACAGAAGCTTTCGCACTAAAAGCTTTTGATTGTTGTTCCACACGAGATAATAGATAAAGGCATTTTAGTGCACTAATAAGGCCTGTGTAACGCTTGTGGATCTTCAGAAAAACACAGAGACTGCTGTATCAGCATCAAAATCAACAAATTTGAGTCCAGGACATCCACATGTGAACGCAATCATTAACAGTCGGCTTGTTTTACGCAAGTCTTGAGTTCCCACATGAACATTAAGTATTCTGTCCATTTTATCACGAAATTCAAATGATAAATGCCTTTTTGCTGCTCTTTAAATGTGACGTGAATCGTGTTATCGCTCGCCGTTTCAAACGCGGAAAGACAATAAAACAGCTTGAGAACAATGTCCCGTAGCATCACATTTACCTCAGAAGTCATTCAGTGTCCACAGCTGTGAGTTCACTCGAGAGATGAACTCTTTCACTGACCTATATTAGCCGTTATATTCATTACGTTAGCCTATATATTCATTATATTGTATTTAACCTGTTAGTGATGTCTTGATTTAATGCATGTTTAAATAAATCTGTTATGGAAATGACAGCCAGTGTGTATAAATGATTATATTTCAACAACGAACTGGAGTAAAACATCATTTTATCATTAGATTTAGAAGTCAATGCAAAAACTGCCTTGTGAAGTTTACATGTTTGCATACAATGTGTTATTTGAGTGTTGATTAATATATCTAAAAATAAATGGGAATGAATTTAGGCTAATAGTTTGGGCTCTGTTGTTAACCTTTAATATTATAGGAATGTGCGAGTAAGGGCTCCCTATAGTTTACAGCATTATCAGAGCTCTTTTTTAATCTTTAAGGATCTTTTAGTTATTATTGAATACATTTAAGGACAGACAATTTGTTCAGTAAATCACCCCCTGCTGTGCCCGTGACTTCAAAACAAAAGGTACGCATCAAACCGTCAGCTGTGTACTGTTACACCCCTATAAGAAACATAAAAAACCATCAAATGTCCAAATGGCTCTCCAGTGACTCATTTGAATGATGAAATTGGTGTCAAAAATGGTATAACATTTTATACACAATAGCAGACAAAAACTGTTCTACAAAAAGTAAAACGACCATAAAAACCACACATAGGAAAGCCTTTAGACACAAACTCTGACCCCTACACATGAAACAATACTTGCACATCCATCTTTAAATGGCCTAAATGAAAGTGAAAGAAGTTCAACCAATGTTAAAAAAAATTCATCCTGAAAATCAATGAAGCTCCCTTACCGGAAATCACCGGATTGAATAAAGAGCAGGAATATTGACTCACTAACTAAATATATGCAGATATATACACACCAACGTACATCTTTTACTAGAAATGCAGTATTGTCTTTGCATTGACCTGGACTTTATGCTTTGGTTTATCTCACCGTTTCCAGAGAGGTAGAGCTATGCTCAGTTTTTTAAAGGCTTTATAGAAAGTTTGTATATGTTAACATAACATTTAGTTAGCTTAAAAAGACATTAATTAGGGCTGTCAAGCAATTACATTTTTTTATTACACAATGTGACGATTAATTAAATCTAATTAAAAATCGCACATCAAATTTGGCTGAGAAAAGATCATTTAAAGTCATTATTGTGTAAAAATAAAATAGACATTACAAAAGGCTTCATAAAAGAAATACTTTTGGGTAAACTATACCTTTAATGTTTGTTTTTATTCATATAAAATAATATAAAATTCTAAGAAACTGCCAGTAGGTGGAGGTAAATGTCTAATTGAGTCATTTATTTGATTTGTTCATTCAGGAGTGAAATAAATGGTTCTCTATGAAAATGGTAAATGTAGGCCAAATGGTTCTCTTTATGGTCCATTGAATCATTGGTTCACCCGATTCGCTCAAAACACGCATTCAGAAATGAAACGCTGTTTATTGCTCGGAATCGGAGACGAACAGTTCTGTTGGCAAAACTGAACAAAACAACAATGTCGTCTAAAACAACACAAATATTAACTTATTTTATTTAACTGTTGTATGAGAACAGTATCGCATTTGCACTCGTGCTATTCTGGACAGAAAAACAAAACTCGTGTGATCTTGCTTACACTACATCATGACGTTTTCACACTGGCAGTTTAGTTTGAAACGGGGCACGGTTCAAATTGGTAATGTGAAAGCTGTCATGCGGACCCGGGTGAGCTGAGCTCAGGGGTACCGAACTCGAAACTCAGTTCCGTTGCGCAACTTGCGTTCAAACTGTGCCGCCATTCACGTGAATGTGAAAGCAACACGGACTTGGGTGCGCAAGAAAAGTATGCCACGCATGCGTTTTATCAGATGACGATCCATTTAGTTCAATAAAACATGTAAGGGGGATGATACTGTTGATTTATCTTGAATATGAGCGAAAGTGACCCTGCAGTGTATTCGCACAAAGCACAACAAATCACACTCCAACGTGGACCACAACTAACGCGACCAGTGTAAAAACACCCTGAAACAAACTCAACATCGTCTTTAATTTTATGGACATTCTAACTGCATTCTTTAGGCTTCATCACACAGTGAGTGGCTGCCCTGCATCATATCAAAACAAATTTTTGTCCCGCCAAAGCCTTATTCAATCAGTTATTGTGATTTATGAGTTATGTAGATGACTGCTGCACTTGTGATAGGGGGGGAACAAAAGGAAACAAACATCAAGGTAAGAGATCATACATGAGATAATCAAAATAAGCAAAAATTACTAACCATTTCCATGAAAATATTTGACCTTTATTGTCAGTATTGCACGCTCCGATCACGTGGGAAGGGTATTTTTTTTACTGTGTGTGTGGATGACCATGTCTGTCAGCCACCACCGAAGACCATTTTTGACCCAGGAAAAACCCTGATCATATTCTTCAATCAACTGTATGAAATGTAAGATGACCCAAGCAGGTCTAGGGCGGGGCATGTGTGTTAAATGCGTTATTTTTAACACGTTATTTTTTACCGTAACCAATTCACCTAATCTACGTGTTAAATCGACAGCCCTAATATTAATGCATTTTTAACATTTCAAAGTATATAAATGAACAGCAACTAATAATGAATTATATTTAGAAATTAACCAAGATTAAGAATGAGCAACTTTTAACAGCATTTATTAGTTTAAGATCCCTCATATGTAGTATACCTTCAAATTGGTATTTGTCAGACCTCAAAACACTGCATTGAAGTCACTGCATTACTCCAGTGTGTGCTGCAATGAGGGGTGTGCCATTTAAAAGGGAGGACTGCAGTAAATCCCACAGAGCACACGGTTACAGCCAGTTTACTTACTGAATCTGTTATGCAATCTCAGTTCTCAGATTAGAACTGAAACATAAGATCACAACACTAAAACCTACAAACAACTAACCATTAACACACTACAATAATGATTGAAACGAGGTTATCTTCCTTTACCATCTGTGTGTTCGGGTGAAACATGGTGATCGATTCCTGTCAAGTGCATCTGATGCGACGTTAAAAGACTTTGAGCTTAAAGGGACAAAAATGTTCAAGGCTGTGAAATCAAAATTCAATAGAGTGCTCATTAGCCTCAGAGCTACGGAGTCAGGGGTTTTTAGAACCCATCAGCACAACTTTTTTTTTTTTCTTTCAACCCATAAAAATATGATCCCTCACTAAAACAGGAAGAAAAGTGCACTGCAGATGAGGGTAAAAGGGATGCGTTCAATCTGACCACTAAAAGCAGCTGCTGCATAAAACCGCTGCTTTCAGGTGAGCTTGTGCCATCTACGGATGTTGCATATGCAACTTAAAAAAAATAATAATAATAATAATAATAATAATAATAATATATATGCACTCCATTATCATGATCATACAGCTTGTTCAGATGTCAAAAAGGCTTCACAGTTTTATGTATACTTGCTTTTCTAGCATGCAAACTAATTTAGTGAATTAGTGTGAAATGAGGCAACAACAAATGATAGATGGACAGAACAGACTATGAATATTCTTTGATTGCGCAAAAGTTTTATAGTATAAAAGGCTCCAATACAAGCGCTTATGCATATCCCAGTTTATTGAGTTTATTAGCGCTCTACTCCAGTGCTGTGATCTAACAGACACCCGGGAGAAAGTAACATGATTTTATACAAAATCATAGACCTTTATCTATTGAAGCACAAAAATAATAGACTGGGTAAACCGACGGTTTGATTTCGCCCTGCAGCTCAGGCTGGAAACCTGTACACTCATTTATCCTGCTTGTTATTGGTGGGTTTAACACAATGACGGATAGAGAAGCGATGGATCGCTGGTCTGATTGGTTGAAGGACTATCCAACTGCGTACAGAGTCATTTGAACTATGCCCGCTGATCACGCCTCTTGTGCAGGAGAAAATACAGAGCAGACTCCCCAGACCAATGTTCAATCTTAAAAGACTGAGCTTGGTTTGGTGATAGCCAGACAACAAAAATAAGTAAAAGAAGACTCAATTCAGTGGCCTATTTGAGCGCTGTCTGCGATGGGGCATTCTGTGTGCGCTTCTCTTTCGTGTTATTTCTGCAAGGCTTTAAATACGAGCAAATGATAAACTTTAGCAACGATTCAGCACCCGATCAGACAGTGACCGCTGTGAGCACCTGTCCTGACTCCTGAGCTCTAAAAGGTAGTTTAAACAAGAATGCACACGTTGGCGATAATGCATAATCTGACATTGCATGAAAATGTAGAAAGTGTGAAAAAGGTTTTACATTTATAAATGGCAGGGCTCTAGAGGGCGACCAATTTGGGCAGACATGCGGCTAAAATGTACAAGGGTGCGACAATTTTTTCCTAGGTCGCACCGGTGCACCTAACGTCCTTGCATCCGCTGCCTCTCCACTGTTTGTTCTCCTTTGATGGAACTCACACACTGGTTGGATCATATCATGGTCTAAACCAATCAGAGACAGATGGGGCGGGTCCTTGCCTCTGATTGGCTGTGGTCCAGATATGCTGTGTGCTGTGTGATTGAAATTGCAATCTGAGCACCAGAGAATCAGTTACGGCAATCAGCATCAGCAAACTAAAACGCAAGAAAACAGACGACGAACAATGAAAAGAAATAGATCCATAAGGCATATTTACAGTCAAGTTAAGGCTGATCTAAAGCGGCTCTGTGTCTGCTCAAAATTCTGTGTAAAAGACGCAATGCCGTATAAAAGCAGATTTAAAATGCGCCGGGTCTAACCCACCTCAGCCCCTAGTATCAAAGGCGACGCTGAAACGGTTTGTGAGTCCATTTCACTGAAGGTGTGTGTGTGTGTGTGTGTGTGTGTGTGTGTGTGTGTGTGTGTGTGTGTGTGTGTGTGTGTGTGTGTGTGTACCCACGTGAACTTGTGCATAAACTACCCGCCCTAAACTACGTCATTGTCATGACAAATCGCTTGTCAGTGTCAGCTCAGGCAGCACGAGAATCAAGAACAAGAAGCTGGAGACAAAACAGGATTAACGTTAGCTCCATATGTTTTAGGCAAATAAAAATAATGTGTACCATTAAAGTAAAATAGTCCTGTACTCACATCATCCAAAATAAACCACCAAAATAACAGTCGTCGAGTGTAATCAACTGGCGTTTGCCGTTTGTAATCTTCCTTTGACGAGATTGATCTGCCAATGCGCTGCAACATTCCCTCAGATACAGTAAATGCTTAACCCATTCGGCGTCACTGTGATTGTGCATTGTTATATTATATTCCAAAAATAATCTCTTTGAGAACGATATTTGCTGATATATCTGCTGTCCTGAAACGCTAACGTTAGTGTCATTGTTAATTTGTTGTGCTGCTGCAAAGTGATTTTCTGGCTCTTTGAAAAAACTTTCGGCCACTTTTAATCCTGCGGTGATCTACCCGTAATAATTCATCATTTCATTATAGCATTTGTTCCAGCTGGCACAATTTTATTAAGAAATATAAATAACTATAGGCTACCGTAGCCTACAATAGCCTATCAGTAACATTACCACATAATTATGACAATCATCAGTGATATACATATATAGCAGGCAGAGGAAATTAAAAATTCAGTGTTTTTATTTATGATATTTTTAAAATTACAGTTTTAACAAAGTGTTATAAATCAGTTTTAAAATTGTAATGTTCAAAGCATTGTTTTCTGTTATTTTAATCCTGTGTAAATGCATGTCATTTACATACATACCACACACACACACGAATGTATATGAAGCATGATAAAAAGGTAACCTTGACATTGTGGCGTTAAAGGTGACGCAAACCGGGGAAAAATGTGGGTGCACCGAAATATTTTTTTAAAAGTTAGCACACCAGTGCAACCAAGGCAAGAAGTTAGTCTGGAGCCCTGAATGGTATCGATTTTTATGCATTGCATCGATACATCGCATCGTTACACATTGAACCAATGTATCGATCTATTGTTACACCCCTATTTCTTATGCGCCACCATATAACAGGTTCGCTAATGATGTAAATGTGTTTTTATGCCTTGTAAACAAACATTTGGTATTCTGTGATGCATTGAACATGGTTGTAAATTCTGCACAGTAACGTTTTCTTGCTAGTTAGCATTAGGCTTTGCCAAATTGCGAGATTTACTAGGAAGAATTAATTAAAATTGGTTGGAGTGCATGAATTAATAGCTTTTATGGAAAGGTGAATGATTTCCAGGTATTTTTTTATTTATTATTTGCTTTAACCAGTTTTAATTATTTTGCAAACAAATTAAATTAAAAAAAAAAAAAAGTAGTTATCAATATTGATGACTGAAAATAAATAAACTTTAAGATGAAAATAATTCACAGAACATCTTAAATAAAATATATATATATAAAAATATAAAATTTTTGAACTGTAATGTGCACAGAATAAATATCCACACTCTACACGTGTTGGGAAAGCCAAGATTTAAAAACACGCACTGGCATAAATATCCAACTGAGTGTGAATTTGGGAAGAAATACGATTCCTCATATGAGATTACTGAACATCCACCGCTTCTCTGGGCTCGTGTTTGTCATGCTTTGAGTTTCAGGAGTGTTCCACAGCCAAGGAAACCCGAACTCCATGACTTACCTGCAACACTGTTTTAATTCTACATGGAGTGAAATTAAATCTAAGAGCTCCGTTTTGTGAGCGTTATTCTGACACACACCACTGTACTGTAGACCTGGATACAACATGCACAGATTACGAGTGAGATTAGATGTTCCCACTGTTGTAAACTACCCCTTTTTACAAGTTATACAACAACATTAAGCACCAGTTAGTCTCAATTCATCTCATTGTAATTCTACAATACGTCGCATTTATTATTTATCTGCTGTTAACCAATACGAGCAAACAACATGTACTATGAATATAATTCCGTTACGCTTTCAGAAATATGACAATTACACCAGCATCAAGAGGAGCTAAACTAAGAATGAACCCATGACTTGAAAAGTGCCTTCCAAAACAGATGAAAACTAATGCAGTATCAGATGGCCATGGCTAATTAATCAGCAAAACAAAGAGGTACCTGTAAAACTGCAGCTGCCGTTTTGGGCTCCCGTATCTCGCACTGAGGGCAGCATGAAAGAGAGAGAGAGAGAGAGAGAGATAGACAAGACCGAAAAGAAAGCTTAGTCTTACAGGCAAAAGGGGGAAAGAACAGTGAGAGGCCATTAAACAAACACTGCATGACGTGCACATCTACACAAGTGCAGTATCGGCTTTAGCAGTGACCTATGAACATGAGCTCAGAGAAATGGATTCAACACTGATGACTAAGTGAATAAAGAAAGAAAACAAATCAAGTGAAATAACTACATGGCCAGACGCCAAAATAAGAACACCACAACATTAAAACACAATGATATTTTTTTTTGGCAATTCAGCAAAAACCTGACATTTAAACGATAAACCCAAAATCCATTATTGAATTACTTTTACTAAAAGTCCTAATTTTTTTGTCTTAAAACGTATGGGGAAATTCAATAGTCTAACACGAGTAATCAATATATTTGCTCCATTTTCTAAAAGTGAATTGTATGTTTATGATTGTGTTTGCATACAGATGGTCTTAAAGTTAACACGTATACACAAAAATCCTATTTCTGTTTCTGAACGGTCACATTTAACATGTTCACTAATCATATAAATGTGTCTTTATGCCTTGCAAATGTAAACATGCAATTTTAAAGCAAGTTTTTTCTATCAGGTTTGTCAAAATTCTAAGAATTATTGAGTATTTAAAATTGGAAAGTGTAATGATTATTGGTAAAAGTAAAAACTATTAAAAAAATAATGATTTGCACTACTTTTCTTTTTTGGCAAAGAAAGACAGAACATTCTAAATTGGCATTCTGATGTTGTGTGGTCAGAAACATTCAGCAAACAAACGTTAAAAAGACTGCAGCTTTAAAGTTTAATGAATGCTTGAAATTGCACTTGAGGTGGAAACAAGCTTGCAGCGCCACCTGCTGTTCAAAACCAGAACAGATGGCAAAACCTGAGGGGAATGAAAACACTAGAGGTCACACAAGATCAGAGCAAATTCATCAGGAACTTTCCAGCAATGGTGAAATGAAGTCAGGGCTCTGATTAAGTGGGCTGCTGGGCATTATGCAAAGCACTTGACCACTCTCTCCCTTTCTTATGGGAAGCCCAGCAGATCTGCAGCCTAAATCACTCAGTATGCTAGACGGACATAATTAATCGCATATACACAGACCCTGCAAAGCAGATTTTGCAATGGTGCAAATGCAACTTTCTAAAAATTAAAAATCACTGTAATACAATACAGCGGCAATATAAGAACTGACTTATAAGAATTGACTTGGTAGTTCACATGATAACTGTTAAAGGGATATTCACCCAAAATTGAAGATTAGCCCATGATTTACTCCGCCTCAAGTCATCCCAGGTGTACATGACATTCTTCTTTCAGACGAATACAATCAGAGTTACAAAAAATTTTATATGAAAAAAGCTTTATAATGGCAGCGAATTGTTGCCTCGTTTATGAAGTCCATAAAAGTGCATCAATCCATCATAAACGTAATCCACACGGCTTGTGTAAGAAAATGATCCATATTTAAAACTTTACAAACTGCAATCTCTAACTTCCGCGTTCACGAGAGAGTGGCGTTCCAGAGTATGACGTAGGAGTTAGTGAGAATGTGTTTTATTTTGCTCTGTCCTCGATGCTTCTGCCTTCGCCATCGGAACTTGCGCTACGCCTGCGTCCTACGCTGGAACGCCAGTCTCTCGTGAACGCGTGCTTACGACAGTGAGCGGAAGTTAAAAGCCAGGACATTTTTAATATAACTCCGATTGCATTGGTCTGAAAGAAGAATGTCATGTACACCGAGGATGGCCTGAGGCGATTAAACCATGGGCTAGTTTTCATTTTTGGGTGAACCATCCCATTAAACCTGTTATTTAAAATTTGTAGGTGCGTTTGCAGTTTGCAGTTTCAGACTCTCTGCTCTCTAAAACTTTGAGCCAATCACACATTTAAGCATGTGTGAGCCTGTTTTGTGTATATCTGTGTCACTTCTCAGAGCGTCCTACAGTCACACAGAGTTTCTGAGAGAGACTGAAGCACCAGTGACTTGCAAATTCTCCTGAATAAAACAAGTAGAACCCTTGAATTTTATGTACTTAAACCTGAAGAAGTGCAGGAAGTTTGTTCAACCAACGCTGAAAGCCCTTGCTCATGCTTTACAGGCATGAAATGTACTCTATTGTTCAAAAGTATGGGGTCAGAAAGATTTTTTTGTTTTGAGAAAGAAATTAATGCTTTTATTCAGCAAAGACGCATACAATTTCTTAAAAGGTGACCGTAAAGAAGTGTATAAATGTCACAGATCATTTCGATTTCAAACAAATGCAGTTCTTTTGAACTTTCTATTCAAAGAATCCTGAAGAATGTTTCTTGAGCAGTAAATCATCATATTAGAGTGATTTCTGAAGGATCATGTGACACTGAAGACTGGAGTAATGATGCTGAAAATTCAGCTTTGATCAGAGAGAGAGAGAGAGTGAGTGAGAGAGAGAGAGAGTGTGGTGAGAGTGAGAGAGTGAGAGTGAGTGAGAGTGTGAGTGTGAGAGAGAGAGAGAGAGAGAGAGAGAGAGAGAGAGAGAGAGAGAGAGAGTGCATACAGACCTGTAGACCATGCCCGGGAGCCTGTCTGTCTGAGAGAGAGGCGGCGGGAGAGTCTGTGGTCGATTCTGGATACATGGGGAACAGGGAGAGTGGGGGGTGGCCACTGACTGCCTCTGGGCTCTCTGAGAGAGGCCAACACGAGAGTCTCTCTCTCACCTTACAGGACCTCTGAAAAACACAACGTAAGTTTCAGCAAATGCTATAAGTCCAGCAAAGTCTAGATTCTCTTTCATTCTCTTTATATACACACACACACACACACACACACACACTCACACACACAACAGAACACACACACACACACACACACGTACAGTTTCAGCAAATGCTATAAGTCTCAGCAAAGTCTAGATTCTCTTTAATTCTCTTTATATACACACACACACACACACACACAAACACAAATCTGAGCACTGCAGTGCTGCAATTGCACTGTAAGAATGCATTAACACCACTAGAGGGCCATTCTGCACAACGGTAAATGATGATGAGAAGAATGTGGGCAATACACCAAAACAGATCGTAACAAAGAAATTGGTTTGTGCAGCTGATCCATAATATAAAGAAACAATAGTCACAATATTGAGCTGATGAATTTACTGCACCAGAGCATTGAGGTTGAAGTCTGTATTAATGAGGGGAAAGTAAACTCTTTATTGTGTATACCACACATACACACACACACCCACCCACCCACCCACAGTGTGAAAGACAGGCTGCTTTCTGTCCTGCCCTTGCTAGGGTGCTTTAAAAGGCACCGTGTTCCTATTGTATTATACAAGAGTATGTACCCATAGAGTGCAAGGCAGAAAGATAGTGACCGAGAGAGAGGTGAGAGAGAGAAGAAAGGAAGATAATGGTTATAAGTAGGGTTGGGTACTGTTCACATTTTAACCAGTGCCGGTACCTGAAATTCGGTGCTGGTACACAACCTTTTTTTGGTACTTTAGGGATGTTTACCTCAATAACTGTAAAGAAACTGCATGTCATTTATAGAAGCGTTATTGACATTATGCCAGAGCTGTCTTGGTCTCTGTCTGCCATTGTCTGTTTCCTGTAATATTTATTAATTCAATTCATAAAAACATCCATTTTAAAAAAAATTTAAATTTCATTTCTAGGAAAAGATTCCCAATTCTGTGCTGTGTATTTTCTGGTAATCAAATGAAGACATAAACATTACATTTAATTTATCTTTGAATATAAGAGCAGCACAAGCTGCACAACTGAGCTTTATACTGTTAAAATTAAAACATGGATGAAAAATTGTGATTACTTAAAGTTGATCATTTATTAATATCACATTAGTGTATTATTATTACTACATTGAGACGCATCTAAATTCTGTATAAGGGCTGTATAAGGTCAGAAGAGAGAAGGGAAAGTATTGGGGAGCTGACATTTATGCTAGAAGAGCAACTGTTTAGTAAATATTCAGTCTCCTCCAATGACCAGTTCAAAAGACACGAGGCGTAAATAAATATACGCACACTCGTATGAAGTAAACCACATGTAAACATACACATGATGGTACTGTGATTCAAAAATACCTTGCGCATGTGCAATCCGATCTAGTGTTGCACGATTTACCGGTACTAGAAACGGGTTGCAATACCCTGCTATTAAAAAAAGGGTACAATATTAAATTTTATTAGTTGAAACGATTGAGGCGTTTACATGCACTGTAAAAAAATAAATAAATAATAAATATTGCAACTTTCTAAAAAATATAGCCTACTTTATTGAAATATTAACAGCAAATACTTTTGGTTATATAGAGCATCGTCACATGCAAAGTTTGTAATTCGTTCATGTTTCCACTGATCATTTCAGTGCATCAAGCATCATCCTCCGCTTTGGGGCCAGGCAGGTAGGAGGATGAAATGCAGAGTTTCCAAACTGGAGGAGTTTATTGGCCCTCATGAGGTTCTACTTGAACACCTTTGCATTTAACACACACACACACACACACACACACACACACACACACACACATATATCTGCATTCTTACGGCCACCTCTCATTTCAGCACTCATTACTCTTACACAAGTGCTGCTAAAGGACCTGGTAAAGAACATTACGGGTGCTTCTGTACTGCTTATCAAGGTGACTGTCCCTACGATCTATCACCACATACCAGCAGTCTGACACCGACCGGGAATAAGGTCTTTCCATTTCCCAAAGACTCATTTACGCTGTCTGCCCCCTCTTTCCATCATGCTAAGCGGAAACGCTGGATGGATGTCTCATGAGAGAAGGGCATTGTGCGCAGTGTAGTAAAGAGAAGGCGAGGTCACACAGGAGAAGCACAAGGTGACCATAAATGTTAGTCCTCATTAGCCCAGGTTGCCAAAGTGCTCATGTTGCAAATAATGTTGTTCTGATGGGCTATAAATAGACCACCTTCAAATGTAATACTAAGCTTTGGCGGAAGGCACAGTGAAAGAAACCGTGGGTGAGCAGTTTATTAACATGGGGTTGGTCCAGGTAAAGCAGGCGGGGTGCCCTCTCTGGTCCGGGGGGCAGGGGCGGTGGCTTCTCCAGTGGCTCATTCTCAGCCTGGAGGTTGCAACGTATGCATCCCTGCACTGGCATACGGGTCCAGCGACTCAGCACGGGAATCCCTACCCGCTCCCCTCCTGGATGAGTGAGGACACCAGCATGCACGCACAGGGAAAAGAGAACAGTCCTGGTTACTCTCTCACACCCACTCCTGACGATTGGCACTAAAGTGGCTTGAAAAATACAGCATTATTTCAACGTACTGACGTCATTTCCACTGAAACAGAAAGACAGGGTGGGACATATCGATCAGCTCCTCCCCCTGCCATTGATCTCAGTAAAGCCGCAGTTTCCTCCTAATCATCTCCTCCATATCGCTTTAAAATACAGCATTCTGTGCAGAATTCAAACGCGTCCGAAACATTTTTTCTGGTCTGTGCTATCGTGTCTCTGGTTCACGTGACGCTAACGTGAAACCAGATTTCATTCACCCCAACGAAAAGCATATCAACACTGTCGGAATCATTCCCTATTCCCTACATAGTGCACTATGAGCCATTTGCAATGTAGAAAATAGTAAATGTGTGACTGATTTCAGCCGCAGCATCTATTTATAATGTAGGGGCGGGCTTTAGATTCTAAAGAGCATTTGATTGGACAGAAAATCTGATGAGAAGCTGAAGTGCAGAGTGATATCAAAATCATTGATCCATATTGGCGGAAGAGAGAGACAGTACGCGTTTTGAACACTAAATGCAAACTTTGTCATGGTTTTGGAGCACACCATCTTATAGATAAGAGTAAGACTAACATAGTCATACTAAAAGCCAAAAAAGTCCTGACTTAAAGACTAGGGACTTTAAGTGACGGGGTGGCGATGATAAGGGGAGGCAGTCGTTCCGTCACAAAATTCAGCTTTAAAATTTGCCTTATGTGCAATTTAAAATCTTTATAGAGCTCAGATTTAGCTATTTGAGTGCTGATTGTTAAATAAGTTAATAATTAATAATAATAATAATAATAATAATAATAATAATAATAATAATAATAATAATAATAATAATAATAATAATAATAATTAATAATTAATAATTGTTTGGTTCATCCTGAATTTTTGGTTTCAGCCCAGAATTTTAATTTCGGTGCATCCCTAATATTTATCACTCCTGAAAGCAGCTAAATGTGCCAAAAAGCTTTAAATTTAAAGTGAAAATAAAAACTATGCTGCTTTATGGCACTCCGTGGATTGTCAGTAATTCATTTCTACATCACGCTTGAGCATTTTTTAAAGGTCTGATGTCCAGAAAATGTCTATACAGCTTATTGTGAACTGTCCAAGTGTGGTAACATTGCTACATAGAGGAAGAAATGGTAGAAAGAGGATGAAGGAAAAACAAAAATGAAATAAACGTCACAAACGATTAGGGGTGTGACAAGATTAAAATGTGACAAGATTTGTCTTGCGATACCACCATGACAGAGCATGAGGGTGAAATTAGCATGGAAAATGTACCACTACTTTTACATTACATTGTCGTCTTGCTTTTTTTATAGAAATAAAAAAAAAAAAAAAACATTTAATTCAGTTGGATAACAATTGCTTCCAATGTAAACTATTGTACACATCGGCTCTGAGCATCCAGCATGCACTGCAGCAGAGTCGTGCACAGCGCAGCAGGAATCAGAGTTCACTAATCAGGTGACAAGAGTAAGGCGAGATGACTGACAAGAAAGACCATGTCGGAGGATTCGTTGAGCAACAGAGCCTCTGATAAATGCCTTATCTTGTAGAATGCGCACTCAGCACCGCCACTCCCTATACACAGAGTACTTGTGATTGCAAATCGAAACGTAAAGTAAACGTGAGCTCCCTGATGTGCACAAATTAGGCGACATACAATAGCCTGTCTCCCAATATCAAAAGATAGCTTAGGCTGGGCTGTGTAGTTGTAACCGCCTCTTGGCTCTTTGTCTCTGTTTGCACTTTGAATATTGAGAGAGTAATTTTATTATGCTTGCACTTATTGACCACGTTTACGCGCCTCATAATGCGATTATAATAGGATTGACAATATTGCGATTAAACTTTACCTCATGTAAACGCAATACTTCGATCAAACTAATGTGATTAAGCTCATAAATCACAGTAACCATAGGTCACATTAAACTAAGTGGCGTACACCGTATGTAAACACCTTAAATCGCATTATTACCATTCTGACCAAAGTGCGCATGTGTGCGGACGCACACTGATTAGGATTTTCGAACCGATATATCGGGCCGATATTTGTCATTTTTATATAATCGGGCCGATATCCGTGTTTAGTAGCGCCATTTTAAAGTCAGGCACATGCGCTAGGCAGCCCGTGTTATTGGTGCGGTGGACTAAGCAGTTAACTAAGGACTGTAGTCAAAAATTATCAGCATTTGCTAACATATTAGCCCCAATGTTGGAGTTGGAGAATCTCACTCTGTGCGTGGGGTGGAGAAAGCAGCAGCTCACAAACACTGCAGCGGGATTGAGGGGTACGTTATTCGCCCCGCTCAAAGACAGCACGGGCTCGGAGACACAGAGCTGTACTCACTCATGGAGAAGCCCAGAACAGTGTATAACAGGCTAGACGCGTTTATACTCGATGCATCTGCACGAGCGAGGGTGCGTGTGGCAAAAATTATGTCAAAGTATAAACAAGGCTGAAGCACCCTCAAACGCAAGCAAAAGCACTCAGTTGATACTGTAATAATATGCTGGCGAAACAGATTGGGCAGATTTGCACATTTGTGTTCGCGCTCTGGAGAGCGCCATCTATTTACAACGCAGTGTTTGCAGTGGTGAGTAATGTAGCCAGATCTCTTGAACGTGATCCGAGTGTTTATTCAGTGCTGAGTTAATGCAGACTTGCGAAACTCGAGGCTATACAGTCTATAAAATCCTTTGAATAAAACTATTGATTTTCCTGCTGCTAAGAGGACAGATGGCCGATGGTATAGATGCATTTCATAGAATGGGAATGGCATTTATGGCCATGTTCATCATTAATGCTTGGTCAGTTTATTGATTTGTTTGGTTAACTTTGGATAAATATTTTATTTTAATACTGTGCAGTTCACAAAATTAAGATTCGAATTAAGTTTAGAAATGTTATGCATCTACACTCACCTAAAGGATTATTAGGAACACCTGTTCAATTTCTCATTAATGCAATTATCTAATCAACCAATCACATGGCAGTTGCTTCAATGCATTTAGGGGTGTGGTCCTGGTCAAGACAATCTCCTGAACTCCAAACTGAATGTCAGAATGGGAAAGAAAGGTGATTTGAGCAATTTTGAGCGTGGCATGGTTGTTGGTGCCAGACGGGCCGGTCTGAGTATTTCACAATCTGCTCAGTTACTGGGATTTTCACGCCAAAACCATTTCTAGGGTTTACAAAAGAATGGTGTGAAAAGGAAAATCATCCAGTGCGCGGCAGTCCTGTGGGCGAAAATGCCTTGTTGATGCTAGAGGTCAGAGGAGAATGGGCCGACTGATTCAAGCTGATAGAAGAGCAACTTTGACTGAAATAACCACTCGTTACAACCGAGGTATGCAGCAAAGCATTTGTGAAGCCACAACACGCACAACCTTGAGCGAGGATGGGCTACAACAGCAGAAGACCCCACCAGGTACCACTCATCTCCACTACAAATAGGAAAAAGAGGCTACAAAATTGGACAGTTGAAGACTGGAAAAATGTTGCCTGGTCTGATGAGTCTTGATTTCTGTTGAGACATTCAGATGGTAGAGTCAGAATTTGGCGTAAACAGAATGAGAACATGGATCCATCATGCCTTGTTACCACTGTGCAGGCTGGTGGTGGTGGTGTAATGGTGTGGGGGATGTTTTCTTGGCACACTTTAGGCCCCTTAGTGCCAATTGGGCATCGTTTAAATGCCACGGCCTACCTGAGCATTGTTTCTGACCATGTCCATCCCTTTATGACCACCATGTACCCATTCTCTGATGGCTACTTCCAGCAGGATAATGCACCATGTCACAAAGCTTGAATCATTTCAAATTGGTTTCTTACAAGTTACAAGTTATTTTATTTGTCATTACACATGTACAAGTACAGTATAACGAAATGAGTTTGGAGCAAGCCTCCGGGCCGCAGCCGATTATTCAGGCGCCGCCACACGCTCTCCAGAAATACAAGAATGCAGTTTAGCAAGCATTACATAGTAAAACACAACAAAACCTCAACAAAACAAACAAACATAAACATAAACATGACAGTACACGTGGTCACGTGATGGGATTTTTTTGTATGGACTGGGGGAGGAGATAGATAAAGACAGGCAGACGGTTGTAGTGGGGGCGGGGGTAGGTAGTGTATGGTGCGAGTGAGTCTGAGATTGTGTTGTGTGAGAATGTTAGCCATAACTTCAGATGTTTTTGAGTTCAGTTCTATGGTTTGTCCTTGAACATGACAATGAGTTCACTGTACTAAAATGGCCCCCACAGTCACCAGATCTCAACCCAATAGAGCATCTTTGGGATGTGGTGGAACGGGAGCTTCGTGCCCTGGATGTGCATCCCACAAATCTCCATCAACTGCAAGATGCTATCCTATCAATATGGGCCAACATTTCTAAAGAATGCTTTCAGCACCTTGTTGAATCAATGCCACGTAGAATTAAGGCAGTTCTGAAGGCGAAAGGGGGTCAAACACAGTATTAGTATGGTGTTCCTAATAATCCTTTAGGTGAGTGTACTTAGTGTGACATTTTAGCATGCAATTGAAGGCGAAAACTTCAAGATCTCAGCCCTAAAAATCAGCTGCACATATTGGCCATCGGCTGTCCCTGACCTCTAAAAATCGGCATCGGCTATAGAAAAACCCATATCAGTCGAGCTCTAACACAACATCTACCATGTTTTGTTCACAAAACTTCATGAATGAGCTCCTAACATTATTCTGAAGTTTCTCTTCTCCAAATCACTAAACACTATCAACACAACTCGCTGTGCAGTATCTGCTCCATATCGTCATCTAGATGGTGCAAAGAACAACGACGGTAGCAGGAAAACCCGGCATTGTTCATCACGTCGTCGAAAAATATCCAGTAAGCCACGCCCATAAAAATATATTACTTAATCTGAAGCGAGTAGATTAAAACAATGGCCAGTAACATGCCTATCTTAGTGTGGTATAACCACACTTATTAGCAAATAATCAGAATAATGAAAATTGCATGTAAACCGGACTGAAGAAATTTGTGGAAAGGAGATAAAATTTAGGTCACAGCCTCAAATCAGAAGTTATGGAAGCTCATAATTCATGTACAGGAAGGTCTGAAGAGACTCATGTGAAATCATACAGGAAAGAAGCCAGGTTGAGTATTGTTGTCTTTTCAAAATGCACCTGCAGACTATTTTTCCAGTCATGAATTTTGTCATTGAGGATTTCTTAAAAGATACTGTGCAAAAAACTTGTCTCGTGAACCCAATCTCGTGTCTCGTCTCGTGAGCTAAGAGTCTCATCACACCCCTACAAACTATGCTCTGATAATTCAGAAGACATAAATAAAAACAAATCTTAGTATAAAGCATTGCTTCTAACATCTTTTTTTTTTTTTTAAATCAATACACTGTTGAAGCCCTGATCAAACCTTTTATGTAAGAATGAGAAGGGAAAAAAAACAAAACAACGCTAGCTACTGTTGGCAGCTCATTATTGCTAAAGTGATACAGTAAGCTGGCTGCTGGTATCGTGAGAGCTGGAATACTGCAGTGCTGCGGAAAGAGAGCAGACTCAGGCTTTGAAAGTTGCAGCAAGGCTTGTGTTCAGATTTACTGTTCTAATGGCAAACCAAAGCAAGGTGCACTCAGCAGATTACAGCAACAGAGTTTTACACAGGGGGAACACAGTGACTTCACTTCTACATACTAACTGTGTGACAGAAGGAATGAGAGAAATGTTTGGAAGTTATTAGGGCAAGGGAAGCAAAGTAATTGACAGAACAGGGGTATAAATGAAACGTTTGGCTATGGATGAGGTACATAGGTGCTTTTGACCTAGTGAAACGGACATTAACGTGCGTTTGATTAGATTTGGACGTATGGTGATCCAAAAGTCAATGTGCTGAAGTAGTGATTTCTGCATGAAACAGAACCAGCACAGCACATGACTGCAAAGGTCAGCTGACTCAGCATGCATGCAACAGCCTGATTGCTGTTCTCCATGTTGAGAAACACAAAGGTGTGTGCCAGGCAGAAAGAAGGTCACCAGCGGAACTCCTGCCTTGATGGAGAAGTGGTCCCAGCTGTCTGGATGACACAATCACCAAAGGGACTCGTTCGTATTTATAGGAAAAAGAATTGTTAGAGCATAACAGTGTGACGGTTGTCACCTATAGAAGTGCCAAACAAACTGGTGTACTGGCGTCACCTACATAACTTCCCTCTGCGGGCTCTGGGAAAATGTCCAAAAGCGTAATGCTACCATGTAGACACTACAGAGGAAAATATTTTTATAAAAAATAAAAATAATTCTAGAACCAAAACTGCCAAAATCCTTACGATTCCCATTACTACATTGACTGCGTGAAATGAATGAATGAAATGAAATGAAAGAAATGAAATGAAATGAAGAAAAATGAAATGAAATGAAAGAAATGAAATGAAAAGAAGTGAAATGAAAGAAATGAAAGAAATGAAATGAAAAGAAATGAAATGAAATGAAAGAAATGAAATGAAATGAAATGAAATGAAATGAAATGAAAGAAATGAAATGAAAAGAATGAATGAATGAATGAATGAATAGAAAATAGGGTAAAAATGGTTTTGGATCCAGGAACAACTTGGGCTGAGAGATTCAACATGTTTCATAGCACGTAGTCTACTGTGGGAAATGCATGATATTAATTTAAGAGCTATTACAAGCACAAACGAGGACATGCTGTTCTGCTTTGTGTGTGCACTTGTTACAATATTGACCAAAATAATCATGATTATGATTTTTTTCATAATCGAGCAGCCCTAGGAAGAAGTGAATCTACAGAAACTGAGACTGCTTGCGTGATTTACATGACACTTTACATTATATTTATGCAGGGATCACCACGATCGGGCCAGTGCTGCGTCGTCACGAAAGTTTATCACTTGCACGTGTTTTTAAGTCTGGTCAATTTAAACATTCAAGCACAAGAAAATGTGAGAGAGAACTCAATTCAGTACTCTCGTGCTGCATTTTCAAGAAAGAGAGAAAAGAGACAGAAAAGAGAGACAAAGCGCGAGAGAGACAGAGCGCGAGAGAGACAGAGCGCGAGAGAGACAGAGCGCAGAGAAGACAAGCGCGAGAGAGACAGAGCCTTGAGAGACAGAGAGCGCGAGAGAGACAGAGCGAGAGAGAGACAGAGCGCGAGAGAGACAGAGCCGCGAGAGAGACAGCCTTGAAGCAAGAGAGAGACAGAGCGCGAGAGACAAGCGCGAGAGAGACAGAGCGCGAGAACAGGAGCGCAGAGAGACAGAAGCGCGAGAGAGACAGAAGCGCGAGAGAGACAGAGCCGCGAAGACAGACAAGCCGAGAGAGAGCCAGAAGCGCGAGAGAGACAGAGCCGCGAGAGAGACAGAGCGCGAGAGAGACAGAGCGAGAGAGACAGAGCGCGAGAGAGACAGAAGCCTTGAAGCGCGAGAGAGACAGAGCGAGAGACAGAGCCAGAGACAGAGCCAGAGACAGAGCCAGAGACAGAGCCAGAGACAGAGCCAGAGACAGAGCCAGAGACAGAGCCAGAGACAGAGCCAGAGACAGAGCCAGAGACAGAGCCAGAGACAGAGACAGAGCGCTTGAACTGAAAAATACACACAACAAAGTAGGGATGTCACGGTACCAAAATTCCAGTAGTCAGAACCAATACCATAATTTTACTGGTACTCTATACCAATTTTAGTACGACAGCAAAATGTTTATTTTTTATTTAACTATTTTTCTTTTTAAATTGAATTCAATTCAATGAGTTTATTGTTTATGATGACAATCATAAGTAAATAATACATAAACATTTAAAGGCTGTATGCTGTTAAAAGCAAACATTGTTTATAAAAAAAAAAAAAAAAAAAAAAAAAAAAAGGAGCAAGTGAAAAAATAATATCTAGGCATAATTATCATTATTAGTAAAGACGTAAAGCTAAATCTACTGTACAACAGTAGCCTAATATATTCTGTAATTTCTTCACGTTAAACCAAGCTTTTTATTTTGACGGGTTGCCGTGAAGACCTTTGAGTGTCTGTGTTCATGAGATGAGCGTTTTCTCAAATGAAACGGTAAATGCTCATGAAGTGACCGAGTTTTATCGTTAAAGTGTCCTCATATAGTGACACGGCAGAGACTACAAAGATAGCAGCGTCACGCAAGACAAATCTATTCCCACAGAGCGCGCCAGAACATGCAGAAGTAATATTTAAATAGCTGTAACGCAATGAAAACGTTGAGGAAGGAGGAGGCGGAACAGCGAACATTTTAAAAACTTTAAATCAAAACAAACAAAACAATGTCGGCGGCAGGCAGACCCTCACGAGACGACTGCCACCTACATACACAAAACACAACGCAACATAAAATCCAGGCCTGGTCCTCTCTCGTCTTGCACTGTCATCGCTCCTCCTTTTATACTCCCGTCACTCCTCCATGAGACGAGACCGGTGTGGCGACAGCCGGCGCTCCATTAACATTCGCCACCGGCCCGCTCTCACGGTCCCTCGCCCGCCACAATAGCATTTTGCAGTTTAATATTCACAGACACTAGTATATATTCGGCTATAGTCTGAAGCTCTGCGCTTAGATTAACTCGGGCGACTGCAGCTGCGGGTACCGGATATACTCGGAGTCGGCACTACAGAAATGCTGGTATCGTCCACATTTTTAAATTTCAGTACCGACTTGGTACTCGGCACTACCCGTACTCATGACATCCCTACAGCAAAGCATGTCAAAATGCCTGTCTTGGTGAGTATTCACGTAAACACTGTCGGTTATATTTATTACAATACAATGTTACATTCAAATGTTACACTAGTCACTTCTTTTATAAAAGGCGAATATTCTGTCCTTGTCTGTGTACACCTCCCACACGCATCATACAAAAAAAAAAGGAGGATAATAAAGTCAAGCACGGGGCATCTGGAGCCCTTTGATGATAGGAATGGCACAGGTCTGCAGCACTGACAAATACCTGGGGAGGACAAACACTGAAAAACATTTATGCATGTATATGTTCTTTTGAACAGTTTAGCCTTTATATATACACACACATCAGAAGATGCCTTTATGCATTAGCCCGACTCTAACAGAATCGCCCGTAATCACTGGGTGTAAAGTTATATCTCGTCTAGTTCATTGGGTAAAGTGCATCTACCTAGAACAGTAGCTCGAATGACACATTATTGTAGGAATTGCATGTGCTTTACCAGAAATACAAAGTTTCACATTTCTGCTCTGAAATTCTCTGAAATGCCTTGGATCATAGACTTCCATTACCCAGAAGGGCGAGTCACAATTCTGTTCTACGTTAACTGACACAGAAAACCCCTTTAATAAAGTGTACTTTCACATCCTTGAACATAAGCCATTGTTAATGCACTCTCCAACTCAAGACATGTCCTATAGTGCCCTTGAATCACTGCAATGAAAGGTCTGTGTGACACAAACATCTAATCTATGTTGATTCCATCCTGCAGCAGACACAGTGACAGGCTGGCCTCCAAACAGATGTCCAGATACTGGTCCCTAAAGGCGATGCCAGTATAAAGCTCTCCTAATCCATAAATAGCCCTCTTTATGGTCTCAGTCCATCTTATCTGACTCCGCTGAAGACAGAGTGACCTCGCAATAGTGGCTCTGACTTCCATCTTGGGACAGAGTGATCTGAGCAAGGTTGGTAACTAAGAACCAGTTTAATTTGTTATAAAAAAAAAAATTCTGATTCACCCATTTCTGATCATCTTCATTCCTCTGGAAATGCAAATATAAATGATTGTGATGATAGAGAAAAACATCTTGCCATTACATTGCCCCTGCTGAATGCACACAACACGCATAAAGCCTGTAGTACCAACTTGCAAACAAATGATAGCTATGAACCAGTTCTTTTAGTAAATTGGTCAAGACTCAAAAAAGTCATTAATTGCCAATATGAATCAGTCCAGTGACTTATTCACTGGATTAACAATGATTACGTTCAGGTAAAACAAACTGTTAATGTGTTATGTTACATTTGAAAGACTGAGTACTGACCAGTTGTACATACACATTCACAACAGTCAAAACTTGTTATCATAATAAATGACATGATAATTAAATCCTATTACATCTCAACCACGTTAAATTCAAATCTCTGAATTCCTTATAATTGAATAAATAGGATAAAAATGGATATAGAAGTGAATCTACACCACCACTTGCTCGATTTACACAATTATATTTACATTAAAAATGTTCTTGGATCACATTTGCTTCTCACATCTCAAATGTACAAATGTTTTGAAGATGGCAGAGAGCTGATTATCGATCAGTGCTACTCTGAAAATACTCAGCTTAGATCTACAATATGTTTCCCATTCAGTAATGCAGAGCTGCGGCAGTAAGGTTGGGGAAGCCCTCTCTGGCTCTCACCCTGGTTTTCATTTCCATCTCACCAAAAACACAGACTCATTACTGTGCCAGCTTTACTCCCCTGCATTTGGCACAGTCAGCATCAGAGCTGTGCTCTTCTAAACCCGCTGGCTTTGCAGAAACCCATAGTGCTACCCGGCACTGCTGCAAGAGTGAGCCATTCAGATGAATCTAAGCTACACCATGAGTGGCTACTTCACAAAGTTGACTGCCTCCCTTTGTTAGTTATCGAGGAGATGGTTGAATCAGCCCTGCATGATGTATTGTGTCAGGCTGATTGTCCACTTGGCGATGTAGCGGCTCTGAAAGGTCACAGATCTTCAATGCTGGCTGCGGTGCTTCATGAAGAGGTGAAGGAAAATGCAGATATGCGAGGATCACGGATACAAAGGGAAGGCGGGGATTAGGTTCCGTTATAGGTGTGCATTTGAGGAGGCGGGGAAAGATTAAAAATAACTCTGTGCACTGTGGCACACTCAATAATGTAAGAGAATAGCCCTGAGATCAATATCTTTCAGTCTGGAGAGGAGAAAGGCATGAGGAAGGACAGTTAGGCATGTAGTTGCAATCAGGGGATGAGGACAACTTAAAGCCCTAAAAGCAAACAAACAAACAAAAAAATTTCTTTTACTTGCAAAGGTAGCTATAAACACTCATGATGCAACATTACAGACAATAAACTGCATATACAAATTATATAAAATAAAAAAATAAAAATAAAAACTTTTAGTTGACTAGGGATGCATGATCGGTCACTATAATCGGGTATATCGACACGATAATAAAATTAGATGTATTAAAAAGTCGATAAATAATGGATTATTTCCTCCGGTTAAGACACTTCAGATGCACACCGTTTCACCATAGCCGGATGCTTGAAATATGACTGGAATCAGTGCAACATGTGCAGCGCAAATATGTCGAATAGGCATGTTGTAATGGGAAGAGTGGAGTACGCCTTCATACACAGTCAAGTTAAACACAATTGCACAAAACAAAAGGCTGCAAATGCATAAGTAAGTAATATTCTGTTTATTTTGTATATATCGGCCAATATGATTTCTCATATAGGATGCGCTTGGTTAAATTAATTGACCGCGTGCTCTTCAGTGCTCATCTTTAGCTTCAGCGCATGCAGCCTCAAACAGCAATGCATGACATATTACAGTGTAAATGATGAATTAACTGTAAATTAAATTTTCATTTAAAAATCTGCTTAAAAAAATCAACCAAAAGTGACAGTAATAATGTATGAAAGATTTCCATTTAAAATGAATGAATGATTTTTTGAAGGATCACGTGACACTGAACACTGGAGTATAGGCTGCTAAAAAAAAAAAAAGCTTTGCCATTACAGGAATAAATTATATTTTAAAATATATTCAAATAGAAAAGTAATTTTAAAATTTTAATATTGAAGAATATTACTTGTATTTTGATCAAATAAGTGCAGTCTTGGTGAGCATGAGACTTTTCAAAAAACATTTACAGCTCCTAAATTACTGAATGGTAGTGTACAAAGAGTTTACTGCCATTTTAAAACACAAATACATATTTTAAAATTGGAAAAAATAAAGATCTTATAAACCAAGGGCCTCATTATATGCTTCTAATAGCAATCTAACAAAAGAGATATTGCCCCAAAAACAAAGCTTTTGCCATTATGACTAGAAGTTGTGTACGAAAACCCGTAACGGTATGTACTCCGACGAAGCAGAACACAGATTCCGATGCCTCATTTGGTGGCACTTAAATGCCCGAGCGAGTCGATTGCAATATTCAGTGAATCGCTATGATCAACTGCTAAATTCAAACGTGCCTGAATGGCGGCGAAATAGAGAAAGACACACCAGCGCTTGTCACATATCACAACTATTCAGTGTTTGACCACAATGTTTATTTTAGGTTTCAGACATTTAAATGCACACAAGTACTAGCAAAAACGACATACTTTGTTAAATACACACTGATGTCTATGGAAGTGGCAATTAGTAATGGGCGATATGAACGATATGCCATTTAAAACGATACAACATTGGCCTCGAGATTTTAATTTGTGATAATGCGTGTTGATGACACAATGCACCAGCAGAAATTTAGAGCCACGAGCGGCAAGGCATCATTGTATTCGTCATCTTGAGTAAACACGGCTGAAAGAAACGGAGGAGCTGCTGAAACATCCATTTAAGCCGTCCGACGAGGCAGCACACTATACTGTAGAGTGTGTGGGGCAACAGTTCCGCTAGAGAAGTAACACGACTAATCTGTTATACCACCTCACAACAAGAAGTCACCTGCACTGATGGGGAAAAGGCCAGTGTGTCAGTATAAATGTGTGTGTAAGAGAACTCCTCACTCTTTATGTGCATCTGCACCTGAAAACACCTCCGGCTATGTCAAAACAACACAGGCTGTCCAAACATTTAGGTCGTCACATCACCAGGAGGCTTTACACTGGTGCAGAGTAAACTGCTGAGCCTCTCTCAGAGCACCCACTGACAAATCAGCAGTCATCCATACAACCTCTACATGATAATGCACTTATAAGCAGAAACATGGAGTGAAGCCATATAAGTGTAGTGATGTCAAGTAACCTTCATGAAGGGTGGTGGAGAAAGTCAGGGTGTATTAAAGCCTATTTGTACAATTACACGTCAGTATCTCTCAAATGCAGCTGCTGCTAAATAATTCAGAATTGCCCGGTCATGTTTTGTTTTGGTGTTCTTTTGGTCGTTCCAGTTGGTAGCTGTAGTGTGAGCAGGAACTGACTGAATCTTCTCCCAGGATGCTGAAATACCATTCTGGCGAATGCCGCTGCTAACTGAGGGGAAAATGCTATGAGAAATGGTCCAGAATTACTAATGAAACGTGGTGCAAATGCAGCACGCCATGTATGAGTGCTGTAAGCAGACTGAAAACACGCCCCCAGGAAAAGGCTGCCTGCAGCAGCTGAACCCATGCTACCTGCACACACACACACACACACTGAGGAAGAGGAGGGAAGAAAACTGCAGTTGAAGAGAGATTAGCGGAAAGAGCTGACTAGGCACAGCAATTCAAACAGTGATGAAGGTAGAAGAGGACGTGAGGCAGCTTTACCCACAGCTGGAGAGCAACAGACAAATTCATGCCACTGGGACAGCACCTACAAAAAGACACTAAACTAGCAGCTCATTATGGGTAAAACAAACACTTATGCATCTCACAATGCAATCATCATTACACATCACCAGACATTCATCGCGCTTAGGTTTATTTTGCAATACACTCTGATATAATTAATAATTATGATTAACGTGCTTTATATGATCGCATAAGCGTGTGTTACATCACCTGAGAACTGCCTGAGAGCTTGCTCTTTCGCTTTAGAAGACAGTAAAGTCTAATGAAAACGATAAATTTAAAAGTTTATTGGACCTTCGCTCCATAAGCTTTAAAAAGCAATGCATTTGGTAACTAACATTCATAAGTAATATTCAGTTTATTTGTATATATTCAGTTCAATATGACAAGAAATGTTGAGAACACTGATATGTCGGGCAGAAACGTTATATCTCCAGATATAGAAATCATTACTATTGGTAACCCTTTATATGTCTGTCTGAGGGTTTTGCAAATATTTAAGCAATGAAAAGTATTTATAAAAAAAAAAAGCATGTGACTAATCCTTGTAACTCCATTAGATCCTCAAACTGTCGATAAAACCTCTCAACTCCACCTCGACTGCATCGTGAATGAAGTGCTGCATGCAGTTCGGACCGTCTGCTTGTTTGTAATGCAAGGGCAAATAAAAAAAACTGGTTGAATAAGCACAGCTGGTTTTTTTTTTTACTCAAACACTATAGTCCCTCCATTTTTCACGATTCTGCAAATCACTGAATACAGCACAAAAATTTGTTTTTGTTTTTTCGCTTTTTTGGCGATCCTGCATAATTCACCATTTTTACCGCAAAATGAAAATCTAAATAAATTATAGAATTATTTTAACTGAATTATCTCTAATTTAATTAAAGTTGTAATGCATCATTTTCACGAGGATAGATGTCACGCTTACGGTATGTGGTCTGTGTAAAACAAAGCGAAAAGCAAACATTTTTCACCTGCCGTAGAAGTGGCAAGGAGCAGGCGGCGCCGGAGTGTGAATGACCAAATGTATGAATGACCAAAATAAAAAAAGTATAATGCTTGATAGAACTTAAAAGGGTTATTAAAAGTGCTGTATACCACAAGAGTTAACTTAATTCGATACTGACATTATGAGGCGATGTCAGACTGGTTTATGATTTCTGTGCGGCGATGAGTACCAAATTGTGTCTCTCTTTCTAATGCGCTTATTGCACTTGAGAGGTCCAATACACACATCGCTTTGTCAAAATGTCCATCTTGTCGCTTCTGTGTTAAAGAGAACAAACAGTTTGGGACGTGTGTCAGTATTGGATCACGCACATACCTGAAAAACACAAAGCGGTTTATTTAATTTGCACCTTTGTTCTATTGTATTTGCCTATGCTTGCAATTTGGTTATTTTCTGTGCAGATGCACTCCCCTACAAAATGATTCATTCTTTCCAAATGAGCTATTCAAGTCATCTAGTGATGATTTTTTTGATTTTTTTTTTTTACATAAAAGCACAGAAAAACTAAATATCACAATGTCAGTTTTCCAACATCATGCAGCCCTATTATAATCTAAAAGTTAGACACTGCTACTGAGACACTGAACAGTCAGTTAGCAATAGGCTAACAAAACAAAATTATACTATAAACACGTTACATCATTTACACTCAAAACCTAACTGAAGCGACACAATGTGTTGGCCTCTCCGCCTGAAGGACCCTCCCAACATCTATATATAACAACCATAAACACATGAACAAAAACACGGCCCATCTGTCTAATTACATACATGTCCACACATGTGACTCAGAT
>CM031953.1:26418844-26420154 GCA_018749465.1 Paracanthobrama guichenoti
TAGAAAGGTGCACATGAAGTTTAATTCACCTCAATGGATGCCGCAGATTAACTGATCGTTGTCCTTATGTGAGGAGTATGAAAAGCATATACACATATCTAAACTAAACATCCAATGATGCGGTGATGCCTGTACACTACCATTCAAAGTTATATGCTCAAAAAAATACGGTAAAAACTAATATTGTCAAATATAACAATTTAAAATATTTACTTATACTTTAACATGTTATTTATTTTTTGGCAAAGCTGAATTCTCAGCATCATTACTCTCCAGTCTTCAGTGTCACATGATCCTCCAGAAATCACTCTAATATGCGGATGTGGTACTCAAAATAATTTATTACTAGGGCTGTGCGATATGACGGCATATCGGATGGACAAAATAAAAGTCTATCGCTTCATATTATGCTCCATCGCTTATTTTCTCGTGGTTGTCTCAAAAATACATTGTTTACAACAATACCCCTTTCATCATTTGGATGACTGCAATCTTACACGCCTTACCCACGAGGATGCAGGCAGAAATGTGAAAAGCAGCGCAGTGAAGAGGAACCGGAGGATCCATCAGGTTGTGTAGTCACAGTGCATCAGCGCGGTAGCTCAAGACAAATGATACACATCCGATGGTTCAAAATCGCTTTGAATGTCCAAACTGGCAAGCCTTGAAACATACAGTTGACTGAAAGACGCCAAGTGAAAGTGATCTCGCTTCAGGGCACGCCACGCTGACACAAGGCGCGGATCAGCTCTGTCCCACAGAAAACCGCTCACTTGAGCAATGAAGTTGTTTTTTCCAAGTGTTTTCCATATGGGCTGAGGTTATTGAATGGTTTAAAATCACTGAAATGTTCAAACCGGCAAACCTTTAAACGATACCAATTGATAAACTTTCGAGAAGATTTGTCTGCAAAAAGGACTCTGTGTTTGAGTTCGCCTCTGTGGACGGGCGAGAGTCACGTGACTACACGCCAGCGAAGTATGTTTAAAACGAGAAGTATTAAAACCAAATCGGCCCTTCGTCAGGTGCTAAACAAAATCACAGGAGTAAAACATTAGAGCAGGCTTTTGCCCACGGCTCTCATATAACAGACTCCACAAAGATGGATGAATTTGAATGGGTCCCATTCATCATGACTTGTTTCGTTATTGGATGAATCAGCGCTTGTAAATCTTTTAAAAATCAATGATTCAAGGACAAACACTTCTAAATAAAGGGAGTAAAATAATCACATATGAATGAGTACATTTTTAAGTGACACACACACATTTTCTGTGATTGAATTTACAGAAAGGCACTTTATCGTGATA
>CM031953.1:26495491-26507403 GCA_018749465.1 Paracanthobrama guichenoti
GTGGTTTTTCGATATTATAATCCAGAAATCTTCGTTTTGTTCAGTTGTCGGTCAAATTTTCAAACACCTTTTTCAAATCAAAGTTTGTAACATTGTGATTCACCTCGACAAGCTGGTTTGGTTTATGGCTTATAACGCTTAAATTAAGAATACATTTTTTTTTTCTCCAGAGCAAAGGCTGCTGAAAATGTCGACGGGCACTGTTGCACTCTATATTAGAAAATATCAGATCGCTGAATACCACATTTGACCAATCAGAATCAAGCATTCCAGAGATCCTTGTAATAAATTTAAAATATCGGCTTTTGAAACCTTACTACACGGTTCCATAAAAATATTTATAAAGTAACACTGGTTACCATGGTAAATGTTTGTAAGGGAACTCATTAAGATTCCAACAGTGATCGCTAATAACATGTCCTCAAAAGAGAGGCTTTCATCACAACATCTTAGTTTGGTTAGCAGTTGATATGTCGCTGAAGAACATTGCAGGCATGTTCATCATCTTTCACTCTACAGCAGCCAATGGCGTGTCCTAAATCTAGTATAATCTACAGCTGCCTAAACCAAATCCCTTCTAAAATGAGGGAGATCAGCGCAACCATTAAGGACACCCAGATGTTCTTTCATTAAAGAAGTGCAAGTAGCCCTTGAACTGAGATTAAGAGTCTGCTTTACGCCTGATCAATATAACTGAATAAAGACTGTGGTCTGCAGGCATCCTGCCCCGTCAAATGACGTAAATCTAACTGCATCACACACAGATGCGTAGGTGTCACGCAGAGAGACACAAAACACCACGCATGCAGCAGTATTTATAGAAGACAGGAGTGTATTGCAAAGAGACCCTGTTAAAAGACATTCTACGTGTATGTAATGATTGTAATCACAGCATTTTAATTGATGTAACATTAATTATTCAGAGTAAATGAATGCTTTCAAATCTCGAATCCAATCAGGATTGGATTATAATACAGAGTACATATAATGTAAAATATTTGGACTATAATGAAAACAATTCATATTAATGTGTTAATTTAATAAATGACATATTAATAGATATATTAAGATGTAATAAGTCCATCTTTTGTTCCTGATATGATGCAGCGAGTAGAGCGACTGTCCGCTTACACAATGAGGCAAGATGCCAGGTGCAGACTACATTCTCAGTGGTGATGTACAGTCCTGCTGGCTTTTACCCTGTAGTATAGCATAAATCTGCCGAAGGAAAGGTTATTCCACTCACTAAAGACCTACAAGGTTAGCCAGAATCACATCACTTTTCTCTCTCTACCTAGCCCAGAATCTTCCAGCCTTAACTGGTTCAAGCCAAGAATAGCAGTCTCCTGTGTTTTGCTGAAGTCCCCAAACGCACTTCACTCAAACAAGGAGTGAAGCAAGCAAGAACCATTTGCTCAGAGAGAGAAAGGGAGAGAGAGAACGATGAAACGCAGAAGAGACAGGAAGTTTCCATGAGGGCAGTTGCACCAAATAACCAACCAAAGAGATCATAGCAACCTACATGTAAAACTGATTTTAGTTTCTATTCATTATCAAATGAGAGATATTGGCTGTGTCTGAAAGGTAGGAGGTAGGAAGGCATCAAATCTAAAACCAATGTTAGCTAAACATCCTGTCTATCTACTACTAGATGCCTTTATCCAGTTGGTTTTTGAAAGTCTTGATCCTTTCCTTTGCTGACATTTCACAGTTCTATGCGTATGTTTCAGGATTGGTGGAAAGACTGCAAATGGTATCTGATGGAGCGGTTAATAATTCATGAATGTACATTCATAACGTATGACTTTTCTGGCAAGGAACAAGCATTTGTAGTCATTAAATATTTGTTTGGTTATCTCTCACAAGAATTTGTTCTTGATCATTCCACATGATGTCCCTTTTTTTTTTTTATTATATTATATTAATTATATTATATATATATATATATATATATGTGAGGTCACTGACTGACTGGAACTTACATTTCGGACACAGCCATTATCTTATATTTCAACTACATATTTGAATGCATTCTTAGTAGTGTACGCTCTAACTAGCGATCTGCAGCAAATTAAATCACACAGCAAGAATCTCAAAATGTCCTCCGCCTGTCATTCATGAGCTGTAGTTTTGGATGATCTGTTGATGTCAAATACATTCTGAAGGAAATGAAAGTCCTGGTTGCTAGGCGACAAAGGGACCAGAGAGGCCACAGATGGAATGCTGACAGAGAAGAGAGAGAAAAATTGCTGCTTCTCTTCTCCATCCACACAAACCTGATGGACATACAAGACGAGGACACTAGAGGACCAAAGTGCACGTCCCCGGTATGTGTGCACAAATCACAATCACATACAATTTATCTGTCCCATGGGACTTTAAAGGACCATTCACACCAAGGATGTGAACAATAACTATAAAGTTTTAATAAACCATTCTAATTCTATGGGAATAATGATGTCCACACCACAGCTACAACGAAACCGATAATGTCACGGAGGAATGATATAATTGGAATCACTTTCAGAGATTTCTTTTTGTCAGCTAATCAGAATCCACCTGACTTTAAAGAGCTTGAACATTTAAAGTGGCAGGCAACAAAACATTAAAGGTGCAGCAAGCGATTTCTGAGAAACGCTGTTGATATTTGACGTCACCAAAATAAACATGCCCTTGACCCAAAGGATCAAACCTTTAGATCGTGATAAAAATCTTGACAGCTCCGCCACCCCAAATCCACAAACACATTATGCAACACAGGCACCTCCCCCCCTAATGAGTAGACACGCCCCTTACTGCTGATTGGCTATAAGTGTGTGCTCCAGTTTCAACAGCGTTTCTCAGAAATCACTTACTGCACCTTTAAAATCCATTGGTGTGGATGCTAATATAGTTATTGTTGTAGGTATTGTTCTTGGTGTGAACAGGCCTAAACGCTCGGTTTCACCTTACTGCAGATAAAAGAATGCTTTTCGCTTCGGACCAATCACAGGACACCGGAGTGACGACTCTGTGTGATATTCACACGTTCTCACACACACCAAGTGCCATGAAGTGTAACGCATGCACAGAGCTCTAAACATCAGCAAAGTTTACACGCATTACAGCAAATCCCCAGTGTCTTGGGCTGTTCAAGCAGCAAATATGAGGCCAACGCCATTTCAATGGGCTCAAATAAAGCACCATCTAAGATCCCAGTTAAAGATATATACAGACAAAGCAAAAGTTTCAGCATTTCCTGACTAACAGCGGGTAGAAAATGAGCCTTGGACATCCTTGGCTCTGAGGAGAGCGATATTGTGACAGCAGTGAAGGACCACCTTGCAAGTATGAAGCGGTTGTTTCGCTATTTGAGTTTGACAGGCCATGGGAGGCACGTTCTCAGCCCCAGCATGGAGGAGAAGACAATGGTGGGCTTGTGCCGTTTAAACCGCAATCCTTTTTTCAGCCGCTGTCCGTTTTCCGCTACATATAGCTCGCCCTGCTGGGCAGCAGCGGTGATGCGCGCCACCAGCTCCCCATGTTCCACCGCCTCCTGCTCGGAGCGCACAAATACCTCCCTCAGCTCCTCCAGTCGTCTCTCCATCTCTCTGATGACACGCTGGCGCTCCTCCACCTCCAGGAGGCGTCGACGAGCTGCCTCGAACTCCATACTCGAGCTGGGGGTTACTAGCTTGGACGAGGGTGCCGTGGTAGCTGCAGAGGGGGGCTCAGAACCTGTCTGTCCAGCAGGGACTCTCCGAAAGTCCCCCATGGAGATGGACCTCCGCTGAGAACATGAGGGCAGGAGTAGGTTGGATGAGGAAGAAGAGGGATGGACATCCATGGCAGAAGGGAGAGAAGAATCCTGCTCTGCATCGCTGTCAGAGTTCTCATCCTCATGCTGGTGCTTCTTCATATTTGCACACGGCTGCTGCATTTGTTTTCTGTCGAGGTGCGAAGTGCTCATACTATTCTGTTTGTGCTGCCTTCTCCTTCGAGGGAGAGAGAGCTCAAGCACCGTTTTGCTGCCTGTGAGACGCTCCATTCATTAATAAGACACCAGCGCTGTTAGCTCACACTGGAGGAGCCTCGTCACACTCTATTGGACAAATAGACGCTGACTTTGCCGCAGCTGATTGGATGCTCATCGTCTGTATTCCTGCCCACTCAGCATCCTCTCTCTCACTCTCTGCCGTCCCTACAGATGATGTCTACGTCAGCTCAGGCAATGGAAAAAAAGCCTAAAGGTGGTTATTTTTTTAGGATCACTGCTTAATCATACCATGTTCCCTCCCTCTGTGTGTTGCCCGTAGCAACACAGCCTGAGCCATCAGATGGCTTGTAGAAAAAGCAGAATTGACTGCCTGCCCGACACACTCATACACACTTCCCTCGTTCTCTTTGAAGTTATTCTATCTCTCTGCATCTCTCTCACACTTGTCCTCCCCCGCTGAGGTCATAAAAAGCAAGAGATGCAAAATCATTCGCAAATGCAACATTCCACGATCTGCTGTTGCCAAGCAACAGATTTTGGCACTCATAAAAACACGAGTTTATGTATATACTGGATTTCAAATGCATAATAAATGTGTTATTTCTGAGGGAAGTAATTCACAAGCTCTCACGTACTAATGCTAAAACACCTGCTCCAGTTAGGATTAAAAATATCAAGATGTTGAGACTGAGGTTGCTTCGCATGCAAAACACTTAGATTTATTTACCTTTATTAATGTGAAGCTGAAACTGAATTTATACAATACTGCTCCGTTTAAATACTTTATTACTTTAGTTTAAATAATAGCCTATCATTTTTTTAGTAGTGATCCCATACATTTAAAAATCACATTACTTTCAGACAATAACATACCTTTTTTTATATGATAAACATCTTGCCGATTCTGTAAGGGGTACGTGCAATTCTGTACTATAGAACTTTAAAAAAGAAAGTGATCATGTGTCAGCTTTCCTGTAGCTCAATAAGAGCGTGGCATTAGCAACGCCAAGGTCATGGGTTCGATTCCCAGGGAAAGCAAGAACTGAGCAAAAAAAAAAAAATGCAAAAATGTGTACCTTGAATGCAATGTAAGTTGCTTTGGATAAAAGCGTCTGCCAAATGCATAAAAATGTAAAATGTAAATGTGTTAACATGACCTTTTCAAAAATACTAGTAAATGGCATTTTCCCATATGAGAAGTTATAACATTACTCGTAGGCTAAATTACCGGTATGATGCTATTTGTGAACAAATAATGAAGATTATAATCATAAAGCTTACTAAGCTGTGTTGGTTCCGCTCGAGACCCTGCCTTTATATTTATCAGCGGTTCTGCGGTTGTGTACATTAACTGCAGTAGGGACTATAGTAGGGCAACATGGGAGAAGATGCCCCCCCCCGGGGCAAAATTACCTCCCTACCTTAATTTTTTCTCCTGACCATAAATGGCACAAAATCTCATCTCAGGACATTTGATGAATGCCTACGCTATTTTTAATTTTATAATTTTATTATAAATTATAATAAAATTTTATTTAATTATTTGTGAGATTTAGTCAGCCAAAACCGGTTTGAGGTTAATTAATATAATTTTCCATCTCTGGAAAATAGTGATCCATGACACTGTATTATGTTGAATAGCATTTTTTTTTTTATGGAATTTGTGGACACAGCAGTGTTTTTGGAATAAAAGTTATAGGCCTACTTTTTATTTTGAAATAAAAAGATAAAATTAGACCCTTGGGGTAAGATGACATTTTAAAAACCATAGATCGTGTTGAAGTCATTGTTATTTGGTGCTGACTAAATGTAAAATCTGGGAACCCCCGTGAAATACAGTAAATCTTAAACTAAAATTAAATTTAAATCTTAAATTTATTTAATCTTTCATATGATGGTTGATGTTCTCAGGTTATCTTTTTATTAATTTAACAATAAATAAAAACCAGATATAACTTGTATATGTATACATCTATGGGGGCGACGGTAAAATTGACATCTTTCTCTCTCTGACTGCCGTTGTCAATCTCGCTCTATTTTTTTCAGGTGATAGGAGAGCTGGCGTTTCAAAGATGGCCGCCGAGTGAAATGACTTGCCTTATAGGGACTTTGCTATAGATTAGATGGTGTGTAGCCTGTAGTACACATGCCGCTATTTGGATCCAACAATTTATTTTTTAATATTCTGTCATGAAGACATGTTTTATGAAAACTATTTTAATGTTACTCAATTTAAATGTTTGTATGCAAGTCAATTTGTTGTTTGTGTGTTGATTATTACTGAAAAAGCCTACATTGTGACTACACTGCAAAGGCGGCTCTCACCTTAAAAACAATTGTCAAATTCCACCCTCGATTTTAGACCAGCAATTAATTTCTCCTTTGACTGACAACTGGCAAATGGAAAGGGACGAATGCTACAGCAATGTGTTATTTGTAATCAATTCTAGTATAAAAGTTTTAGTAGGGGCCAAACTTGGTCACTTTGAAACAAACGTCTTCTCATAAGCTCCAGCTCGCGCGAGGCTGTTCGAGTGCATGACTTTTGGCAGCTAATTTAACGTGCTTAAAAGTAATTTAATGACTTCATTATGAAATGACAAACTGTGGAAATATAGTTTCACTGTGTTTTTGATGTCTTTCCTTTCACTTTTAGGCAGGAACTCTTTAACAGAGTTGCAACACAGAATCACTTAAAGGAAAAAGCTTTTCCAATATCAATTAGTTATCCACTTTTGAATCTAACCATATATGTAGCCAATCAAATGCATGGATGAAACATATGGTACAGAATAACATCAAAGCAAATGCCAAAGGAAATAAGACAGATATGCTGCCTGTGCACATGAATTAGCATTGACATTTTACAGGCCAAAAATTTATATACTGCTTTATTTTTATATTTTTTACATAATTGATCATTTATGAAAATGACACGTAAATGAAAGCATGCAAGGTCAGTGGACTTCACAAAATGTTATGCCATGTTAAAGGAACGTTCAGAACACTTTTTGGAGTTAATAGAAATAAAGAGTTTATAGAAATCATGTGTTGAACTGCAATTCCTAGTCACATACACTTTCTATCCTTAAGCCACTTCATCAAATCTCTCAAAAAGACAAAAGTTTAGCCACAAAGAACCAAGCCAGTGTAAATAGACATGTTACTTTTCTGTATTTTGACATGTGAAAGATGCTTAAAGTGCCCCTATTATGCAAATTTTAAAGGTTTCTATTCCTAATTTAGTTTTGGAGATCTCCTACAACAGGTTTCCATGCATCAAAGGTCAAAAACACTTTAATTCTCTCATAATATACATTTGCACATCACATTTTTCAATGATTCTCAAATGACTCGATGGATGAATCGGTCTCTCTAAATCCCTCCTTTCCGCAAGCTATTCTGCTCTGATTGGCCAGACAGCCCAGTCTGTTGTGATTGGTCTACCGCTTACAGTGCACGTCAAAAGCTAAACCTATAGAGTGATGCAGGTATGACGTCACTTTGTAGGCCAACTGGCAGTTAGCATCACACTGGTTCCCTCTAAAAAAACCCAATAGGATTTTCCCATAGGCTTTTGGATTATGGCAAAAAATAAGCTCTGATCAACACAAGTTTAATATACTTACACATTTGTCCATCAAGATAATGATCTCAGATGAAAACAGCTTTTATTAATTTTTAAGCCTGAATGCAGTCGGAAGTAAAAAGCTAAAGGTAAGCTATAACGAACTACACCACGGTCCTGCGATTTCAACGTCACCATCACTAAAGCTTCCAACAACTCTTCCAGTTTTTATTTAAAAACATTTTCCCAGAAAGCTTGAGTTAGAATAGTTCACACGAGCACAATTATGAGCATAATGAGTCTGTAAAAGCGGACTGAGCTTACCTTTTCTGCGTGATGACGTTTAATTTCCCCGACAGCCTCTGTAGTCCCATTTAGCCACTTGTTTAGCAACCGCCTTTTTCAAGACACGTAACAGCTTTAAAAAACATCATGAGTGGGGTAATACTGATGTATTTTATGTTGTAGAATAAAATTTGGGTGTCTATAGCTCGTGTTCACCACAGACCTTATTTCAACCATTCAAAAAAATCCATTGACTTCGGGCCGAAGGAACCGGAAGTGCTAAAATGCTAACTCGCTTCCGTGTTTTGGCCAACACAGGCTGCGTCCAAAAAAACCTAGGCAGCTGACTTGTCATTGTCTGATAAGGCTAACTTGTAAGGCAGCGTTTGTGCATGAAACTAAACTAATTTCGGACAGACATCTAAGGCAGTAACAGTTTAATGATCTACAGCCAAACAGAGAGAGCTTTGGTGAGAACTAAACAAATAGTGAATTACTACATTAGTAATTTCTCACTAGAAATGACATCAGAAGTGGAAAATGTTGGTCAAAAACGTACATTTACACAATCTGACCAGCAAACGCAACTTTCGGACGCCATCTTTTTTTTCCCCCACCTCAACCGTCACAGAATGGAACGCATAGAATTGTGGGATATCAAAGGCAGCGAAGGATACATCTATGCTGCCTTCAAAAATCCATCAGATGAAGAGATCTCAGGAGGCAGGAAGTGAAGCTAACGTTGGATTCGGACATGCCTTGATGCCTTCCTACCTTGGAATGTGTCCTCCGAAGGCAGCATTTTCCAGGTTTCGGACGCAGCCCACGTGATGTCAAACATGCAGCACTCTATTACCATGACTTAACTTCAGCTCAGGAGGTTTCCGCAGTCCTCAGAGACAAGTGTACACACTCTGTGAACACAGTGACGACCATATCAGTCCGATGATGAAACATTGAGAACTAACGTTTCAACCCGAAACCTCATTCGCAAGGACGACTTGAGCAGGACGTTTACACTAACGTACTCATTTTGAGGTACATTAAGAGATGTTACAACTGTAATTCCTCACCAGCATTAACAATTGTATGTCCATCAACATACATGTGTGTAACTTACTTCTAATTTATTGCGGTGCACATGCGGGAACTGTATCAATAACGGCACATACTGATGTAACAATAAAGTTTGTAAAACAAATCTTTCTCCATCCTTTACTCAAAGTAGTAAGAACGACAGACAATCTGCATTAATAGACACAGTTTTAGGTAATAGTGGCCCACCGCTGATTAGCAGAAGTATTTCAGTAAGACGATAATAACACGAGTTAGCGGAAAACGTACACAATACAAAACGACGTATTTTGAACACCCAGGAGAAAATATATACATAATTATTCATACTTACAGGTTATGATTCCAAGAAGCAAGTTGGTCCAAACAAACTGGGTAGGCTCCTGACCCAGCCATCTTTCCAGAGCAAGCGTTTAGCAAATCCCGCGTTGAGAAGCAGTCGTCAGTAAAATCCCGCGTTGAAGGGCGGGTCTATTACACTGTATGAAAGGGAATATTAGGTTGACTTTAATACCATATTATTACACGGCTCTGTGGTGGTCAATCGCGCAATTCAGCGGTATGTTATTCCCAGATAAGAACCGTGAACGTGAATAACACACCGCTCATCCGGGTACTATGAGTTGTCTTGACCGTACTACTTATATGCTTAATGTGTCACTCCGCTGTCGTTGACTGTCTGGTGCCATCTTGTGACTGAAAACCACTTAACCACCACGGGTTACAATCATAGACAGTAAAAGAAAGGAACACAGCGACCCCATAGACTTCAACGGAGAGAAGTGAAGTCAATTAGAAGCACTCACTTCCTGATGGCTGAGCGTAGTGCGCAGCCTCAGACCGAGCTTGACGATGTAGATGTGACGTGAGCAACCTGTCTGACAGTTGTAAGTCTTCTAGTAGTTGTGCAAAGTCAAATATGAATCACTGAATCTTGCAGAGCTCTTGGCTCTCTATGGGCTTCTCCCCATGCTCCCCATGTTTACATTTCACTGCCGGTTGTATATTCTGTATATAACTGTGTATGTGACAAATAAAACTCTTGAATCTTGAATGCTTCTCCTTTGACTTTATCAGACTTTATGCCTCCACATCCCCCGATTGCCTCATAGACAGTAAAAGACTGCCTGCGAGCTTCTACTCCTGTCTATACGGGTCTATACGGTAATTTCTCTACTGTGGTCGTGTGGTTATGACGCAAACGTTAGCATATTTTTACAAAAACGGCTTCTACTAAGTGTAAGGTACAACGTAATGGAGCCATTTATACATTGTCGTGTTTCTTTAGAAATAAACAATGGACAAATGGAGTCTTTAAACGCCTCAGATGTAAAGTTATTCACTGTCAAAGTGATGCCAAAATGAATGGGAGTCAAAGGAATGCTAACAGCATGGCTTGGTTAGCAATGGCTGCCCCTATGGAAGGTACGCTTTCCGGGTGCTGGATTATCCCCTTGGTTACTATTGAAGACTTCAAGGAGTTCACCCACCAAAAATGAAAATTAGCCCATGGTTTACTCACCCTCAAGTCATCCTTGGTGTATATGACATTCTTCTTTCAGACGAATAAAATATTAAGTTATATTAAAAAAGTTCTGGCTCTCCCAAGCTTTATAATGGTAGTAGTTGTAGCTCTGTTTAAGTCCATAAAAATGCATCTGAAATATATCCATATTTAAAACTTTATAAAGTAAAGTGTCAGCCGATCGCCTTCCGTATTCAATTTATGGGAAAAGTGTTGAAAGTGCCTCTGCAGTTCATAAGGCTTACTCTACCAGTTACGGTCGTCAGACGTCGCGTAAGCATTTTGAATTGCGAGAAGGCACTTTCAACACTTTTTCCATGGAAGGCGATCGGCCGGTGTTGTGTCGAATTCCGACCCGCCAAATTATTATCCCCCTAGTATTGTTAGGTTTAGGGTTAGTTGTGGGGGAGGGGTTAGGATTTGGGGTGGGGTTAGGATTAGGCAAACAGGTAGTGATTTAAACGAGGTGGTAATAATTTGGCAGAGGGTTGAAATTCGGCACATATGGATATTTTTCTTACACAAACGCATCGATTCGCTTCAGAAGGCCTTTATTAACACCTCCGCTTCGCGTCGGGGTCCTGACGGCTCTGTCTGGGTTTATTCTGCGATAACAACCGGCTGGGTGTACATTATCACCCCCTGATTATCATGATTCACTGTAAGACAGAGCCAGGTATGACTGCCGTTCTTCTGAATAATTAATTTCCTCAGACCACCCTCAATCTGACACCACATCATTCGAAAACAAGCTTAATGTGAAACCAGCCCAAATCATTACGGTGATGCTGGGAAGAGACTGCAGTTATGGGTCAGATCTCAAGAACACTAAAAGTAATGGGGAAAATCAAACATCTCCGGCACATTGCTTCAAAACCAATGTAAATTAATAATTCAAAAATTCAAGGAAGCTTTTATAAGAAGCAATATTTGACTGTGCATTTGAACTCATTGTTTCAAATACAAGATCACTGAAAGATACATGTTATTGGAGAGAAAAACATGCTAGTCTGCAGAACAGATAATAACCGCTGTGAAATAAGCAGCAGTATTGACCTGATGAGCCCCCTTTTGTGGTCTGACCAGTGAAAAATAAGATGGGACAGTACAAAGTGAGAATCGCTCAGCCATGCTTTAAATAACCTTTTAAAAGCCTCATCCATCTGAGATTAGAGCAGTGTTACTGGTAGGAGAGGGAGGGAAGGAGGCTCTCAATGTTGGATTAATAATGGATTTATTTCAAACATTTCATCAGTAATGTTCAGAGAGGTGCTGCAGATGTTACTTTAGTGATTAAATACAATGAGAGGACAAAGAGAAACCAAGCATAGATGATGGACGTGTATTGAAAATTATGCTTTAGGTCTGGAAAGAATAAGATTGTCTTGCTTTATGAAATTTTCTTGGAATAGAAATCATTCAAGTCAAGTGAATGAGCTTTTATTAATTTTTTATGACATTTTTGCAACTAAAATATGGGACAA
>CM031953.1:26584173-26641673 GCA_018749465.1 Paracanthobrama guichenoti
GCATCACAGGAATAAAGTATATTTTAAAAGTTATTTTTTAAATAACCGTATTATATTTCACGTTATTGCTGTTTTTACTGTAATTTAATCAAACTAATTCAGCAGATTCTCTAAAAACAAAAACAACAACTTTTGAATGGCAGCGATTTTGTTATTTTCGCTGTAAATTATGTATTCATAAATCTCATAATAAAAATGATATGTAACATGTATATATGAAACGCTTCACATTAAAAACAGTAAAACTATGTACTATCCAGACTAACTGCCAATCAACTTTTCATACCCCTTGACCAATCAGTATATGCGAGGATACACCGTAAAGCACAAAGACATCAAACGCAAACATTGTTGAAGATGAGCAGGTACAACATATGGCATATGCTGCTTCTATAGCTGGGCATTAAAAACAGCAATTAATAATGACATTGAAGGTTTTTATCATCACGATATTAAACGGTCTCCTGAACGCGAAGAAAAACCACAAAAGCCCATTAAATAAAAAAATAAAAGTAATCATCAAGACGTTGAAATCAAGGATCTGTGTGTCATTTTGTTGAACCTGGCAGTAATTGGGTGCTTTGTGTGACACTGAAGTATTCCCCTGATGGAGTTCTTCCAACATCCAAACAAACACTTGATTCTCCGGAGAGACCTGGGAGATGGGAGGCTTGCCAGTTGTTACAAGCAAAACCACATATCAAACACACTAACTTAACACACACGCTGGGACTTCTTGTGAACTGAAAACGCCATTATGCAAACTGCGCACTCATGCTCAACTAACAGTTGCTGCATGCACAGCTGTGCTACACACCCCTGTGATGGAGAGAACACACAAAGCAGCTTATCTGTGCAAAGAAAGACCAGGCTCAAAATAAGGATAGCAACTCGTGTGTGGTTTCAGAGTTTCAGCCCAGTTGGACGGAAATTGCATCACAGATGCAGATCATATGCCTTAAAACATCATGTAAACCAAAACATTTGGATTTCTGTTATCTGTCATATTACTGAACACTGCTGCTATGAATTCTGCTGATGTCACCATGGTAACATTATCGAGCTGTCAAAAGGTAATGCTTTATCTTCAGTTAGAATGAGTTAAAACTATATTATTGTATAATTTTTTTATAATTTTTCCTGGTGCAAAGTGAATTTACATAAAGTTAAATTATAACTGTATAATCTGCAAATATTGCTAATAAAAATTCTATTATATACATTTACAATCCTGCATATATAAAAGGTAAAATATGAAAATATTAAAAATGTATTTAAATTAGTGCTGAGAATCTATAAAAAAAAATGGTGTGTGTCTGTGTTCCCTACTTCCTAGGTGGTGAATCAGTAAATGGTAACGCATATGAATGTGGCAACTCCCGATCAGCGTCCTGACTATCGCACTAGGATCAGACTGAGACGCAGCCACACACACACAGGTGGACACCTGGACACACGGCTCTTCTCTGTCTGCAGTGTCTCAGGTGGGTGAATCCCAGTAAATGTGTAACGCATACGAATGTGGCAACTCTGATCAGCAAGGTCCTGACTACTGCACTAGGGATCAGACTGAGACGCAGCCACACACACACAGGACACCGACACACAGCGCCGTTTCTCTCTCTCTGTAAAAGGCAGGTCTGTGCAAGGTCTCAGGTGAATCAGTAAATGGTGTAACGCAGCACATGCATCGTGGTAACTCCCTGACTGTGTCCTGACTACCGAACTAGGATCAGACTGAGACGCAGCCACAATAATAGTGTGACACCGACACACAGCCGCTCTCTCTCTGTCTGTGTGTGTGTGCGTCTGAGGTGCTGAATCATGTATGGTAACATACATGAATGTGGCGCACTTCGATCAAAGTGTCCTGACTACTGCAATTCAGGGATCAGATCGAGACGCAGCCACACACACACAGTGACACTGACACACAGCCGCTCTCTTCTGTCTGTGTGTGTGTGCGTTCCGAGGTTGAATCAGTATATGGTGTAAACATACATGAATGTATACTCCTCGATCAGTGTCCTGACTACTGCACTAGGGACTGATTGAGACGCAGCCACACACACACACACACACACACACACACACATTAGACACTGACACACACGCTCTTCTTCCTGTCTGTGTGTGTGTAAGTTCCCAGGTGGTGAATCAGTATATGGTGTAACATACATGAATGTGGCAACTCCTGATCAGTGTCCTGACTACTGAACTAGGGGATCAGATTGAGACGAGCCACACACACAGGACACTGACACAGCGCTCTCTTCTGGTCTGTGTGTCTCTAGGTGGTGAATCAGTAAATGGTGTAACGCATATGAATGTGGCACCGATCAGTGTCCTGACTACCGCACTAGGATCAGACTGGACGTTAGTTAATATCACAATAGGACACCGACACACGCCGCCGCTCTTCTTCTGGTCTGTGTGTGTGTCTGTGTGTCTCAGGTGGTGAATCAGTAAATGGTGTAACGACATGAATGTGGCAACTCCTGATCAGTGTCCTGACTACTGAACTAGGGATCAGACTGAGATTTAGCTAATAATAATAATAGGACACTGACACACAGCCAGTTTCTTCTGTCTGTGTGTCTGTGTGTCCTGGTGTGCCGAATCAGTATATGGTGTAACGCATGAATGTGGCGCACTCCCCGATCAGTGTCCTGACTACTGCACTAGGATCAGACTGAGACGCAGCCACACACAATACGTGGACACTGACACAGCGCCGTTTCTCTTCTGTCTTGTGTGTCTCAGGTGCTGAATCAGCATATGGTGTAAATATACATGAATGTGGCGACTCCCCGATCAAAGTGTCCTGACTACTGCACTAGGATCAGACTGAGACGCAGCCACACACACACAGGACACTGACACACAGCGCCGCTCTCTCTTCTGTCTGTGTGTCTCAGGTGCTGAATCCCAGCATATGGTGTAACATACATGAATGTATGCACTTCGATCAAAGTGTCCTGACTACTGCACTAGGGATCAGGGATTGAGACACAGCCACACACATAGGACACTGACACAGTGCGTTCTCTTCGGCCTTGCTGTGCTTGAGAAGGTTTAAAAGCATTTATATGAATAAGAGCGTGAGCATATAATGTAACACTAGGCAAAAATATAAATGAACGGTAGAATATATAAAAAATATATAAAAAAAAATATATAAAAATAAAATGTATGCATTTTGTAAAAAAGTAAAAATCACTATTGTTGAGTTCTGGAGAAAAGACAAACAAAGAGATTATATATGCACACAGTTTTACTGTGGTGGACAAACAGATCACTGGATTGGAAAAATTGAATATTATATGGTTGGAAGACCATTAAATGGACCTTCACTACAAAATAAAAAAATCACTTAAACTGGACATTTCTTCAACAGCTTCTTGTGCTAGACTCTAAATCCAACAGTGACATCACGGCAACATTGGAAAGACTTTTGGCATAAACAAATAGCTGTCCATTGAATTCTTGGGCATTGACGCTAAAGATCAACCCAATAACTTTGCTACACATTCCCACCTCCACAAACTCATCGCCAGTAGGGACAGAGAGCAGTTCAGGTCAGACGCGAACACACTCTTAACATGACAACTGTCACTTCAGATTCACTTCATGTCTCTAAGGCTTCCAGCCAAGAGCCAACACCTGGATTTTTGGAACCTACCTGCATCCAGTTACTGTCATGACCTCAAGATAACCCTATATATCATTTCAGGCTTCCTAAAAATAAATCAGCTGACACTGGTCAAGCAACCTGGGTTTTCAGAGACATTATGAGGCAGGTGATGGACAGTGACATTTACACTACATACAACGGGTTGTCAAGTTTTACACTACTGCCATTTTTTGCAGCATGTACTGTATATTTTCTCTCAGGAGTGCAAAGAATACCTGGATGACCTACTACTTGTCATATTTAAAAGGTGCCATGAATCGGCTTTTTAATTTTTTATACTGTTGTCTGAGAGGTCTAATACAGATGTTTTGCATGGTTTTTGCATTTATAAAAAAAAATGTAATAGGCTAATTTCTGCCCTGCTCTTGAGCTTCCCTCAAGACACGCTCGGTTTTATGGGTGTGCCGCACTGAAGACGTGGGAAGTAAACGCCACTGCTAAGTGATTGGATGAGCTTTGCATATTTTAATTAGCTTGGCGCTCTCCCCATGAGTACGCAGGAGGCATTGTTTTGAAAGCAACCAGAATGATTCATATCCACCAGAAAATTAATATGAATGTTATTTTATATTACTTGGCCCGCCCGATCGGGTGGATATACGCACGCCGTTTAAGCACGATTTGCAGACAGCATGATCTGCATTTCCTTTAAAATATCAAGTCGAAGAGAGTGAACAACGCAGCATCAAGAAAGAATGTTATTTCACTCATTTAAGATGATAAACGATTGGCAGCCCATCTGGAAAACACAATCCCCGGACGCTGGGCTTTGGCGGTAGCCCTGTGACAGCGCGGTAAGATATGTTTAGTTAGACATGCTTACACAATGTAACATTGTATTTGGATCTGGTAACAATGCGAAAGTACTATCACATATAAAAAAATATTTTTACTCACATTAGCGTGTTGCTTCCATTCTTTCATGTAAATCTCATCCTGTCTGCAAATCCAGTCTCGTTTACATAAAGCGAAGATCGATTGAAATGAATATCGTGCAATGTCTTCCTCACGTAAGCTGGATATTCATTAAAAATAAAGTTCAATCACATATTTCTAATATTAGAATCCGATGAAAGCTTATGCAGAGACTGTTCTTTCACAACCAGGCACAGCGCAATATCTTGCTAATTTCGCAAATTTGTTCAGTAGCACTTAATCCATTTAGCGCCACGGTAGTCGAGTGGGCAGGGCTCATAGAAGCAGGTGTACATATTTATCTGTTGCGGCGACGGGCTTCACCACACGATGACGCTGCACGAGTTGGCATATTCTGAGATCGAGTATGTTTGCTGGAGCCTGGTGTCAATAAAGCTTTTCTTTGACTTCATATAAGGAAGTTTCTAGCTCCTAAACAGCACAGGATATTCTTATATCAGTATTGAACTTTTATATATCAAAGGCTCAAGGGAAAGTTGATTTCTCAATTAAATCACCCTTACAAGAGAATCTCGGTAAGTTACGATAATGGTACATCAAATCAAGTTGATGATGAAGAAACAAAGCAATATCAACGGTGATCTTCAAAATTGCGTGTGAAACGATTAAATTAACATTTGACCTTGATTAAGATTAATGAACATGTAGGTGCATTTTTCTTTTGAGCCCTTGGTTTGTATGCTAATGGTGGGACTATTTTTTTCTAATGAAAAAGTGCATTTCTTTGAGATTTTAAAATACTTGAAGGAAACCGCTCACTTTCCAGCAGTTATTGTCTATGGGTCGTGAAGATTTCCTCTTACAGAATTCTGTTTGTTGTACATCAGATACAGATAAATTAGCACAGTGAGGCTCAAGAATACATTTATTTGAATCTGCGTATTAATGAGAGAGTGAATTAATTTCCTGCCTCTTAATTATGAAGCTGTGGTTTGTTTCTACATCTTCACGTGACGCATTTGAAGCTATTGGAGGTTCGTGTGTCAGCAATACATATCAGGCATTAGGTCCAAATATAATACACAGCGATGATCTAAAAATCGCCTCAATGTTCAAACGGGCAGGCCTAAAAACATACGTTTGGCTAAAAGTTTTGTGAGGACGCAAGGAAGTGAGGCTTCAGGGCTCACGTAAGGTCAGAAGACCACGCATAACCTCGACTCTCTGTGTCACAGAAAACAGCTCAAGAGCACTGACCAGAGAGATGTTTCTACACAAGATTCTTGAATAGTGTGAAATTGCTTCAGTGTTCCAAACTGGCAAGCCCTAAAAATCATTTAATTGACAAACTTCATGAGGACGCGAAGTGAAAGTGGGACGCGCAGCGCCGCGACATTAACTTGCCTGTATAAACTGTGTAAAGAACGCACTGAACAGATTGTATAAACAAAGATAAATGCTCCTGAATAACTTCCGTGTGCTGCAAACTGCACTCCTGATGTGACTGACGGAGCGGAGATGTCGCCCCCAGACTAAAAACCAAACAACCTCACATGGAAAAAAATTACGCCAGATAGAGTGTTCTGAGATTTGCTCGGACATTTGATTAATCGCCCAGCCCCTACTTCAAAATGCAACTAGATTGGTCACATATTTACTCAAATGCATTAAAAATGCACAAACTAAAAAGGTTTCATTTCCAAAATGTGTAACAGTGTTTTCTTTAGTGCTACTATCGCTTTTAGTAATCTTTTACTTTTTTCTGTTTTAATATTAGTTAAAAAGTTTGGTCACACTTTGGTCCACCCTCACTATTTACTAACTATTAACAATCAAGCTTTGCCTAATTACTGCTTATGTGAATAGTTAAGTGTAGTTAGTTGTTTAGATTAAGGGATGTAGAATATGATCATGCTTTATAAGTACTAATAAGCAGCCAATATCCTAGTAATATGCATAATAAGGAACTACTGGTGTGGAGAATTAGACCTCTAAAAAGTTTTTGTCAGTCTTTATATGGTTTATATAGTTTTTGGTTTTATTTATAGGTTTAATGCGCACAAGCCTGCCAGGAATGCGTACCCATATTACTACTAGGTTACACAGTTTCATCGCTCACTGCCGCTTTTAAAATAGTATGCTGCAAAACAATTACCGAATTGCAAATAAATAAACTTTTGGAAACTGCACTATGCTACAGTGTTGTCAGATGCACTTTTATATTGTGTATGTTCACTGCAGTGAGTGGGCATTCTGATTCATAATATACATAACAAAAGTCTTCCTGGTTACAGAAAGAAGCTACTGCTCTACTCCCTCTCTCTTTATCATGCTCTTTACTTTAAAAATTGCAAACCTGTCTCAGCAGCTTCTGCTTTAATTAAGAGCCCAGCTCACATCTTATTAAAAAAATCTACTGAGCTTCCTCCAAACACTGTGCTGACAACACAATATCACTGCCTTATCCTGTGGCAAAGAAAGAGACTGTTATGGTTATTATGTGCTGGTAAAAAATCACCTCCTAAGGAGCTCCTTATTGAGAGTGATCAATGATATGACTCCAACTCGCACTTGAACGGTGAAGACGTGATTAACCTCACATAAGAAACAGGACAGGGACAGGCACAACATCCTCGCAAATTAAGTGACAACATTTCACAGGTGGCCCATAATGGCTCACTGGCAGACCCTGATCCATCATTATTAAACCCACTGACTTGTTGTTAGACTGGGACATGTCCAGGATGTATATGATGATTGAAAGATGGCAATGAGGGGCTGCTCACCTGCACAACACTGCCTCTATGTTCCTCTGGAGAGGTAGGGTTTCACAATTTTTGCCGGAAGGTTTCTGCTCAATCACACACAAAAACACCACGCTTACCACCTGACAGCAGCCAGCTGAATCCTGCCCACAACTTTGGACTCCTCAACTCTAAAAATGACACCCAAAATCCATGTCTCAGCGAAGCTCCCTGAAAAACACACACCTCAAATCTGATGATGCATCTATACTATGGCTTGCTGATAACAGCGTAAAACAGACGGACAAGAGTTAGGGGCTAATTTAAAAGTTTCTATAAATCATTCAAATAAAATTTTCAACTTAAATTACTGAGTTTGCCCAAGATTATCACTGTATGATAATTGAAATGAGCTGGATGACACCACTTTTCACCAAGCGGCTGCCACAGCCAATCAAATTCTGCTGCATTATTTTCCTGTTTAACACTGTGAAGCTGCTTTTGAGAACAAATGCTACTGTAAAAAAAAAAAAATCAAAGCATTGCTTATATAAATAAAGGTGACTTGACTTGTCTAATGCATGTTTCTGTTGATGAATACTACATTCTGGCTTCCCAATACATAACAGCGCTGATCAAAAAGCTGCGACAAAACGGTCACTCCTGCATCTGCGAGTGCCGCCTGCTCTAACAAGACCGCTATTCTGCCGCCATCACCAGGTGTTGATAGCGCGAGCCGCAGGTGACACCTGAACATCACACATTGTTATTTGTGCTTAAAGGGTAACTAAACTCCCAAAAATAATTTTTTTAGTTAATGAGTCTGCAAGACTGAGCTGTGTGTCCCAAATTCATGCACTGGCACTTATGCACTATATGCGCAACCGTGTGGTGTATGAACTTTACATGGTTATTTTGTCATTCAACGTCCGGAATCTGCGGTAGTACCTCCCCTGCATTATGTTAATTAAAAGCTCAAACGATAAAGCTGGCGTATGAAGTGTCCAACATTCCACACTTTTTCCAAGCACTTAGTGCATCATCCGCATATTGAAGTGCTTTTGGAATTGTCAGTGTGAACACACTACTCGCTTTTCACTTTATAGTTAACGTTACAGAATAGTGCATACGAAAGTACGCGACATTTGGGACAATAGGAGGAAGCACTAGTAGTAGTTCATTGATTTGAGTAAATGTTTGACGCGTGTGTATAAAGTGTTTTAATTCTACAATATATGGTGTAAACGCCTGGAGTGCAGCCCTCTAAGGTTAGAACGGTACTACTGCTGGGTAATTTTCCACTTGACGTTGTTTGCCATTGTGACGTGATGCAGGTTTCTTCCAATGGCTCACTGCCCACGCCCCTGGCACAAGCTCACCACGTCCTTGGCATACGCTCAGCCCCTGGTATAAAAAACATTGTTCTGGCCAAACCACTGTAGCGAGTCAGGAGTTCCCAGATAGCAAGCATAGTTGGCCGGATTCTGGCTTGGAAATGGCTGCCACTATTGGTTAACTATCAGCATCGGTGAAAATGCTAACGTGGCTAGATCCTGCGTTTGACTGTGCATAACACACATCTGGCTGACTAATGTGTTTTTTCTGTATGGGCCAGCATCGCTCGGCTGAATGCAGCTGTACTGGTGTAGAGGTCCATACTCTGTGCGTAGCGGAGTGCATTTACCATCGGCCCGAGTTTGTTTCACAGATGGCCAGGCCTGCTGGAATTAAGGAACTCATCCAGCAAGTGAAAAAGAGTTTTTTGGCGGTTAAATCTTGAGGAGGATCCTGCAGGCACGAACACTTATGTTTACAGGTCAGCTGTCAATCAATCAATCCATCCATCACTGTGGGTTTTCAGGTACCGCTCCTCCATGATCAGGGGTTGAGTTGCCCTTTAAACTAAAAACAAATTTAAAGTTTGCCAATTTAAACATTAAAAGAGCAAGGCATAGAAAAGAAGAGGCTTCTATGAGAAGGAGAAGGTGTGTGTGTGTGTGTGCATGCATGCAGAGTTCTCTTTACCCCTCAGATCTTGGCGCTTGAATGGACAAAAATCGCGTCAACACGGCCATCTTGGACGCAGTCCCCAAGCAAACATAAGTTATGTCTTAGAAGTAAAGCGTGAAACGCCGAGAAAGACGTGGTTCGCAGGTAACAGTATGTACTGGATCTGTGCATTATTATTTAAAAGGGAAAGAAGCCTTTTCCTGCGGTCTGTGTTTTCAATGTTAATGGAAACAAATGACAAAGAAATCACTCACTGCTCTTGATCATGAAGCCAGAATGCTTAACAAAGATCATTTAACTTATACAGCAGAAGATTTATAATATGCAATGTTATTTTTATATTTGATTATTCTGAATTTCTGTACCTGTAAAATCTGAAAATTTCTGCTGGTTTTATAACCATGCACTTTGCTGTTGCTTGTAGGTTGATTATTTGTTCTTATTTTCTTACATTTTTATTTGACAGTTGTCCTGATTTCCCCTGATCATAGCACATACCGAGATCGTGACTACAAAAAGCCTGACTACGCCGCACTCTAACATACACACACACACACACTGCCACTTAAAAGAGAGCTCACACTTTTATTCTATTTAAATGGAGAATTGATACGCTTTGCTTAATCAATTGTTTTTGGTGCCTTATAACAAGGCAGTGCGAGATCACCGCAGCGAGCAATGCTCGCCGAGAGAGACACCAGTGCTCAATCTCAAGATCCACTAAGCACGCATGCAGGAAAATTGGAGATCAGAAGTATAGTTGGACTGGAATTCCCTCCTGCGGTTTTGTTAAGAGAAGCGCTAGCCACTGACAATGTGTTACATCATTGGGCTCGTTTTATTCAAGTACAATGGTTTCTCAATATCAACTGATTCAACATAACGAATGGAAATTGTTACTAGTATCTCATTCACTACTATCTATCATCCATACACAAAGGTTCAGCATCTGAAGACACCCTTAACCCTGTGCTAAACAGATAGTTCACTCAAATAAAACATTTTGTAACAATTGTTCCATTGACTTGTATGGAATATGACTCAAGGACTTACCACTGAAGTGCCAGGATTGCTAAAAAGTACAAAACTCTACTGTAAGATAGACAAGAAAGCATCTGCTAAACAGAAGGATATATAAACGTAATCACATAAATGACAAGAATGTGATAGAAATGTATCAGTCCTCTGGGCTCAAAGTGCGCTCTTCAGAAGAACTCAAAACCCCGTCTACTACTGATGTTCCCTTGATAAGCAAGATGTCAAGGTTATCTCAGGATCATAATAGTGATGTAAAAGATCTGGGGAAGCCCCACTTCACGTAATGCTGCCATATTCACGTGGACTGAAAGTGATTTGAAGAGCCTGACACAGACTGCTGTCCCTACTTGATTAAAGGTTGTGTAGAAGTGGTGTTATTTCTCTCAGTAACAACTTCTATTGCTGATTTAATGTCTTGAGAAGCAGGAAAACAAAAGGAAGTAAGCTGTTTTAAGTAGAGATGCACGGTAGGTTTTTTGGGGCCGATAAATGCGATTTTAACAAACAATTATTAGCCGCATTCTGATACAATATTTGTCACTTGTCCTCTTAAAGGTTAAAATAAATCAAATTTCACCAGGTTAAACAACCCAATTGCTGGGTTTGTCATTTTCAACCTAACTTGTGTTGTTTTAACCCAGTACATTTTTTAGAGTGTACTAGCTAGTTTATTGCCTGCATTAATCAAATAATTTCTAATGAACATAGACTGGATCCATTTACATTCAGCAGGCCAACATTAATATATAAATACAACAGAACAAGATGCATATGAAATAAACAGTGCTTTTAAGTAGGTTTAATATTAAACACTGCAAATTATTCTACTGTATAAATTAAATGCATATAGTATTACATTGAGGCGTAGCTAAATTCTTCTGTAGGCTGTAACATTAATCTGTTCACAATTACTTTGTTAAACTGAACTTTTATTTTGGACGGGTTGCCGAAGACCTTCAAATTCCTGTGTGTGTGTGTGTGTGTGTGTGTGTGTGTGTGTGTGTGTGTGTGTGTGTGTGTGTGTGTGTGTGTGTGTGTGTGTGTGTTTTTATGATATGATGATAATTTTTGTTGAATGAAATGGTAAATGCTCATAAAGTGACTGGAGATGCATTCATGTCCTCATATTGAGGCGGCAGAGGCTGAAAAACAACGCAGGTGTGTGTGTGTGTGTGTGTGTGTGTCTGTGTCTGTGTGTGTGTGTGTGTGTTTTTATGATATGATGATAGATTTTTGTTAAGATAAGATAATGGTAAAATGCTCATGAAGTGACTAGAGAGATGCATTCCTTGTCCTCATATTGAGGCAGCTGCTGAAGAAACAACTGAGGTGTGTGTGTGTGTGTGTGTGTCTGTGTGTCTGTGTGTCTGTCTGTGTGTGTCTGTGTGTCTGTGTGTCTGTGTGTCTGTGTGTCCTGTGTCTGTGTGTCTGTGTGTCTTTGTGTGTCTGTGTGTCTGTAAATAGAAAACCGAAGTAGTCTGCACCATTCCTCACACAGAGATACAAAACATCTGTGGTTCATATATAAACAGCGTAATATTCCACAGTCACTAGTATATATATATATATATATATATATATATATATATATATATATATATATATATATATATATATATATATATATATATATATATATATATATATATGTAATATATATACATATATATATATATATATATACACTAGTGACTGTACATATATATATATATATATATATATATCACTATCAGAGTTGTTCAGATTCTCGATACTAGTATCGGAAATATCACCGATACCACAACAAATTCTGGCATCGGTATCGGCGTAGTACTCTGAACCCTTGTACCGATCGATACCATTTTCTTAAACAAGACCGAGTTATTATGACCGTGAAGCTCTGCCCTAACGCTAGCAGCGGTTCTTTCTTCTCGCTGCCCAGAATAGCTTTGCAAACACAGGAAGTTGTGCTGTGTTGCCACAAGCAACCTGATTTCGCGCGGCAGCGTAAGAACAAATGAAAGCAATGTTAGCAGCATGTCCGCTGTTTGTTTAACGTTAGCAGCATTTCAGACTGGAACAACCAGCCAGTAAAGCGGCAACTGTCACAAGTCGCAATTGCCGGTACCAAGTCGGTTATTGAAATTTTAAAAATGGACGATACCAGCATTTCTGTAGTACCGACTCCCGAAGGAAGTATATCCGGTGCCATGGCTACTGCAGTACGCTTCACGTGTTAATCTAAGCCCAGAGCTCCAGACTATAGCCGAATATATACTGAGTGTCTGTGAATATTAAACTGCACAAAGACTATTTCAATATTACCTGCAAATTCTACGCTCACACTCGCATGCTTCGCGGTCTTTGTAGTCTCTGCCGTGTCACTATATGAGGACACTTAGCGCGATAAACCGTCACTTCGCGAGCATTACCGTTTCATTTTGAGAAAACGCTCATCTCATGAACACCAGACACTCCAAAGGTCTTCCACGCAACCCGTCAAAATAAAAGCTTGGTTCCCAAACGTGGAAGAAATTACAGAATATATTAGGCTACTTTTTGTACAAGTGGAATTTAGCTCACGTCTCCGTAGTAATGTCACGTCTCTACTAATAATAATTATGCCTAGATGCAGTTGCTTTTTGTGACATTTTCTAATATAATTTTTTTATACCCAGTTATATTTTTCAGTTTTGCGGTGTTAGATTTGAGGCTGCATTTGAAGTTCTTTTCAGCGCTTCAGAGAAAAAAAAATATTACTATCAAATGCATATCAGATAATATAAAAATAGTGTAATAAATACAGTAGTTCACTGTATGTATTTGCAATTCACACAGGGCTAGTAGTAGATACAGCTGTATATACAGATACACACCCAGGTATCGGAGCAGTACTCTGTATCGACCGATACACCTGAGCCCAGGTATCGAATCGGGAAGGAAAGAGTATCGAACATCTCTAGTGGAAATTAATCCTTATATTAAATTAATCCGTCTTTTTTTTTTTTTTGGTCTGGTCTTTTGCTGTTTGATTAACATTAAAAACACAGACAGCAGCACAGCAGGATATTACATTTATAATCTTGGATTATGCAGCTTGAACGTGTATACGGCTCAGTGCCTTCCGCACCAGTTCATTAATAAACCATCGGTTTTTATTTCCAGCCCTTTTCATGCTATATCCGATATGCCGATGGTTGTAAATTGATCAAAATACATACGGTGCATCCCTAGTTTAAGAAATATCTTTGCTGGCCACTCTGCATCATTTATATTGTCAAATTAATATTACATGTATTATATTGCCATTGGCGATCACTTACAAATTAATACTTTTACGGCCGTTTTAGTCACAGTCTGGAGCCCGTATATAGGATAAGAAACACAGCCTCTATCATTTATTTTTCATGAAGAGCCTCTTACAAAACAGAAGCTCCAACAGCGATTCAGTGTTTAACATTGAAATCTAAAGAAACCTACTGAAAACAGTAAATTTGACTTCTTAAGCAACATTTGAAGCACAAGCAAATGGAGCCATTTACAGAGAGAGAAGAAAGCTACACTAATGAGGTACACACCGAATAAGGCATAATGCAGAACTCATTAATTCCAGTTCGATTATTTTCCTGGCTCCAGATAATACAGATTCATTAATTTCTCAGTAAGACTTGTGTGCATATGGATCAATAAAGCTCACGAACCACCATCACAGAAGCTGCAAATACAGCATTTCTGACTAATATCCACACAGCAACTGCAGAGACGCCACAATTATATAAATCTGCACACATGTGGTCCTCGCACAGCTGCAGCCAAACCTGATTTTGAGTCAATTTATGAGTCCACCACCACCACCTGCTGGCTGACAAAGAAATGCACAACAGACCGCAAACACTATTTTCAATTCATAGCATTTCACGCAGTTGATAAACTACAAGCTGTTCAGTAAGCCATAAACACCCTGGCATTATAGGACTCCTTAAAGAGGCATGTCATGGCTTGATTTCACGCAATGTCAAAACAATGTCAATATTCAATTGTTTGTTTGTTTTTTTAATTCATCACACTGAGAAATTTGACCTGCTCTCATCTTCACAGACGTCACACTAACATCACATGGCATGCATCAATGTCTTGAACTGATGGATGGGAGAAAGCCGAGTCTGACATCATGCCTTCACAGAGCTTGTCTCACCTTGTGTTCAAATCTGGTAATAACAACCATCCAATGCTACAGTGCTGTCAAATCAAAGGCTCATTTCGTTTATAAATGATTTCAGAAAGGTCATCACTTGGGGTCATAATGGAAAAGTGAATGGCTGGAAACCATTAAGCACTGACCACAAGACTGTATCTGGCTATGTCCAGGTATTCACTACGATCAATGTGGAACTGAAACTTGGAAAATACCAATGTGCGCATAGGAATGGCGTTACATTGCACAGATTGGATATTGCAATGTTGAAATGTCAATTAGATACTCATTTTGTGAAGGAAACAGCTGGCACCTGACAGGGCAAAAAAACGGCGCTTAGAGTTTTGGCTAAGCTACGTAATTAGGTGTCTTAGAGCATCTTTCCAGTGCAAATGTTTAAAGCAAGCAACAAAGAAAAGACCGATTACAATTCAGCATGCAATTATTACAATAGTGTTATTGCTATTCTAGTAATGAAAGTCAAAATTTTACTTTCATTTTAAATGAAGATTTAAAAGAATGAGTAGTAAGAGGAAAGTCAAAGGAAAATGGAGCTTGAAATGCAACAGCTGATAGTTGGTGGTTTTATAGCAGGTGTAAAGGAAATCGTGTTTGTGGGTCAAAGCGTAATTCTACCGAAAGTGCTGCCCTGAAGGATGCTTGTCACAGAGAAGGCAGTGTGCTCTCGTATCGCCTTAAACATTCAGGTTATATAGCTTCAACTCCAACACCACAACAAGCACTGCAGGACACAATAAAGATAAAACTAATTGCTTAAAATTTACAAAATGGAGTAGAAAGGGTGAATTTCAATAAGCATGTGTGACCCTGGAGTCATAAAATCGCACGGAGTATATTTGTGGCAATAGCCAACATTACATTGTATGGGTCAAAATTATCGATTTTCTTTTATGCCAAAAATCATTAGGATATTAAGATCATGTTCCATGAAGATATTTTGTAAATTTCCTACCATAAATGTATCAAAAATGTATTATTAGTCATAATATGCATTGCTAAGGACTTCATTTGGACAACTTTAAAGGTGATTCCAGATTTTCAAATAGCTGCATCTCGGCCAAATATTGTCTACATCAAATGGAAAGCTTTTCAATATTACAAATTTACCATATGACTAATTTTGTGAGCCAGGGTCACATATTACAGGCATGTGATCAGCTAAAACTGACCCCTAACCCAATTTTACTACTACTACTACTACTACTACTACTACTACTACTACTACAACAACAACTACTACTACAACTACAACTACAACTACAACTACAACTACAACTACAACTACAACTACAACTACAACTACTACTACAACTACAACTACAACTACAACTACAACTACAACTACAACAACTACAACTACAACTACAACTACAACTACTACAACTACAACTACTACAACAACAACAACAACAACAACAACAACAACAACGTGCTGTACTCCACTCTGAAACAGGCAGTGCGTCCAGACTATATTTATATAATTATATAAGGCTCGTGAAACAAAGGTTTTGACACGATCCGACGCGGTTCGAATCTGCACTTTTGTCTGAGCTCAATCTTCTCCCTTTTCCCATCACATACCCACGTCAGAAAAAGCATTTACTTTCAATAAAAATTAAAAAAAATGTTCTAAAAGTTGGAAATAAATTGCCTAATGAAATGTTTAATAATAATATTGGGTAGGGTTAGGGAGGGCTTTTATTGTCCCATCAAGGCTGCATCCATTTAATAATTTTAATAAATATAATCATTTACACTTATGTTATTAGTGCATCCTGTTAAATGTACTATACTGAGGTGCAAATAGTATGTATGTGCCAAAATAAAGTATAAATAGCATCTAATTACTATTTACACATAGCAAGAATTGCTACTTTTACATGGTGTGTGAATAGAATATCACTATTTTCACTAATATCACTGCTTTAAATATATCACTAATATATCACTGCTTTATTTGCACTAAGGCAAATAAAGCAGATTTGGCATCGCATGGAAAACTAACCCTACTGTCAAACTTAAGTGCGCTGCAATCAAAGCCCAATCTTGTGCACACTGATAAAGAGATCTGCCCGTGTTAACCTAGTAAGTACTAATGTTACACAAGTACCATATTGTCTGGCTTAAGGAGACACATCGTAAGGCATGAGAGGCATTCTCTTTCGCAGCTTCAGTGTCTATCTATCCCTCCATCCTTGAATTAGTGATGAGTGTGATCGGAAATGCATGTTTTTGCCTGATCGGATGCAGCTTGTATCGAAGAACAAGGGATGATGGAAGATGTATGTTGTTGTCTAATAAAATCATTTTAAATCTTGGGATTCTTAGAGCACAAAATGGATTTAAGAGAAGATTTGCAAATGCTGACATGTCATTCAATATAGCCACTAGTGTTGGGCGATACTCAGTCAAACTGTCCTATCGTCAGCCTGTGAGATCACCAATACATTATACATTTTCTTCAGGGTGAGGATGTTGACGGATTAGTGCTGCATCATCACAAAAGTTTCAGCCTATTCAAGTGCTGGAACACACGAAAGGAAATTTGTTATTCGCACCGTGTGGGAAGTTAAACATCTGAATTGTGCGCCCTGAATGCGCGTCTCAGACAGCCCGTGAAGTTTAGCTCTCTTTCATGACTTCCTGTGCTTGAATGGACAAATTCACTCAAAAAAAAAAAAAAAAAAAAAAAAAAAAAAAAGTCTCTGTAGTCCTAGTAAACATGGCGGTTATGTCTCAAGTGAGCATAAACACAACGCATGATCCGTCTTAAAGTGACAGCATCCTAATAATCCTGCTACTTTCTGCGTTTTTAAATGTTAATCAAACAATAAAGAACAAAGAAAAAACGTTAAACTTTAAAAATGATATTTAGACTAGGCAGTGTTACTTGTTTAAATATCCTACTTTATTACATTTCAGTACTTGAAAACTATTAAACAAATGTATTGTGCTATTACTTGTTCTTATTGTATTACTGACTGTTTACTTTAAAAATGTAAGCTATTAAATTTATATTAGTTGCTGTGCGTTCACACGGCATCATTTGCTCACTATAGAAAGATTTGTGGGATGGCGCTAATGCAGATCGAAATGCTTGTTTGTTTTTTTACTTTATTTAAAGGGGCTTTTTTTATTTAAAAAAGCCTGTTGATCGGCATTTGTGTGCAGACTGACCACAGGACACAAGCTCATGAAATCATTTAAATGTGATCGATGGAAAGAACTTAATTATAGTTACATGTTTGCTAATGAAATAAACCAATTAAAAGCCATTTGTGTGGTGTGGCTTTTGGGTTCATGGTTAAGTGCTAGTCTAATTTCAGAGAGGTTTGGTCTAATTAACATTAATTTGTGTGCAGCCTACATTACAATAACTGTCCTGGTTGAAGTGCAGCATTAATGCAATTGGAAAATCAGTGTTGTTTTGAGCAAATTAATTGCATTCCCGCTGAAAAACAAGCGTTCTAGGTGAAAATGTTGCCTATAAATTGTGTTGCGTGCCTTCTTATCAAACCCGTCACAGCAATGATCAACCTTTCCTCCATTTTGCTTGGGAACTAATGTGGTCGGAACCAAAGTTTACAGGGACTGTGTTCTCTGGGTGGAGCAATTCTACATTCCGATTGGTTACCGCTGAACGCGTCATAGCTCATTACCAAAAAGTTGATCTGATTTCAAATTGCCCAAATCGTCCAAGACGTGCCAGCTCCCATTGAAAATGAATAACTTCCGGCCACTGTGACTATTGCATTTACGCATGTGTGTCATATTTAGTAATGATGCAACACTGGCCAATTAGGTGAAAGTTGTGTCGCAGCATGCAGCTCGCTTGTACAGACTATGTGAAGCCATGTGTGCAGAGAGAGAGAAGACATGGTAGAGCGGTTTGTGAAATTACGTCTCTGAAACCTGCGGGAATGAGTAAAGTTATGCACACGCAATTCCAGCCCAGCAGCCCTGCATTTCAGCCAAAAAGGCCCTGGCCTTGGAGGTGCAATAAAGATAATTGTGAATTTTATTAATGGTACTAATTTTCATCATGTGTAGGTGCTCTATGATCCATTGTTTTTAATATGATTGGAGAACCACCATATGCCTTGTAATATCTGAGCCCGCTCTCAGAACTGACACCAGATCAGTTGTTAGCGGTCGGCTGAATGAGCGTTACAGTAAAAGCACAATAGAACACGCTGACCGACTGCTGTCCCTGATACACAACACCTGACAGCTAAACACCAGCACATGAAAACACTATCGATTGCATAACTCAAGATATCATGCCAAAAAATTTTCCCCCACTTCAAACAGGCCTGTTTTTTGCCTGATGCATACTGCAGTATCACTTGTCAATGATTTTGCATGAGTAAAGCTGAAACCCTAACATTTTTCTGCAACAGGAGCTGACACAGATCCATATAAATTTCTAACCCGAGCAAGGATGCTGAGAATCCATCAATCGCGTATCTGGAAAGAGATTCTTGCCATATGCTGAGATGCTCTCTCTGGGCACCATTTCCTCCACCTCGCCTCAGAGATTGATATGCCCTTCCCTCATTGTTGGGCAAATATGCCAGCGACCTAGTTGATGAAAATAAACCGTGGCTGCTCACATGGAGGTGAGCAAATGGACCACAGTCACCAAAGTCACAGTGCTGCTGATTTCTGCTTTGGACTTTTGAGCGCTTGGACAATTTGGACATTGAAGTATTATGCAGTATAGCCACAATCTACACAGTAATTGTATACAAAATATATATGGTAACTATATCATGTTTGCTAGAAAAAAGAAAACACCTATATTAGAATCTTTATTATAAACAAAACAACAACAAAAAGCACAAATGTTCTGAGCCATTTTGAAGCGGTTATAAAATTCCTAATATACCACACAAATTACAAAAAGAAAAACTGAAGGAAAAAAAAAAATCTACCTGAAATGAAATGTTCAAATTAAATAAAACAAGTTAAACTAAGCTAAATATTCTGTTTTTATATGTAAAACCTTTATTAGAAATAAAAACTCCACAATAGTAATGCATTACAAATATGTTCCAAGCCATTTTAAGGCTGTTGTAAGCTTACAATGAATATACACGGTGACCACACATATATACTGTACCAAGTTACAAAGTTGCTGGGCAACCATAAACAACCTACAGCTTACCGTGCTTACACGGACACAAGCATCACAACTTCCTGAAACTAAAATCAAGTGCCAAACAAACTGAATCAATATAGCTCAATATGAAACTACGCTGCCCGAATGACCACAAAACCAAGTCCAGTGGATGCAACCGCTTGCATTGTTTCTTTCTTACCTGTACTTCATGCCTGTCTGGTACGATACACATTCCTCCAGCGCCAGGCCATTCATCTTGAGGAAGTCTTCCATGTTCTTGATCTGGGCAGCAACCCTTTGCTCCCTGAGCCGCTGGAGTTCGGCATGGTCGGTCTGCCTCGGTGGCTGGTTCAGACCTTGGTCCGAGTGGTAGCGGCTTATGCCGCTCCGTATACTCTCGCTGTAGGACATGGACAGCATCTTGCCTCCGCTGCAACTACTGCTCTTACGCGCGCGCTCGCCCCGCCGGTTTGGGGATCTGCAGGTTTTCGGAGGAGAGTGGATTTCCAGCGCCAGCGGTCCCCCGCATACCCACCCGCAAACATGATTACGCCCGCCCCCACCACCACGCTCTCACACACTTTTCACAGGCGGCTCCTCGCACCTGTCTGATTCGGGCAGGTTATACACACTCATGCACACACGCGGGCTTGGGAAACTGGGACCAGGACTGAGCTGAGAGCTGGGTTGAGGCATCGCCTTAAATAGCACAGGTGAGGAGGGAACAAAACAGGTCTCTGCTATCAGTGGCAGAGAACTCTGGCCATGCGTCTTGTAATCAGAGGCGGTCCGCCTCTTTCCTGACCGATACAATGGCACAGGAGCAAGACTCCAGGTGGGTTCAGGCAGGTGCTCACGAGCCTCAGGTAAGAAACACCAGAGGGCATACAAACACACACGCTAGGCACATGCAAGAAACCCATCAGTCTAGACTGCACATGCAATGTACAGACATGCATTGCAGGTCTTCTGGGAGGAACTGACACCATTCATGTGTATCCAGGAAAGTGCTTCACTTAAAATCTGTTATACAGCCAGGATGCAACAGCTCAGAATTATTTTGTTTTCTATATTTTCAAGATTAAATCAATCATTCAAAGCAAACAGCGGCAATAGATAAGTCTATCTAAAAAGGTTAATGAAAAGGGTTGAGCTTTTGTTGCTGTCTGTTTTGATTTTACACATTTACACTGACAGCACTTTGGAGGCATCACGAGCAGCACCAAGTTGCATAAAGTTACAGTAAGAATTTTATGCAAATAAGTATGCGGCAACTACCAATAGGAGTAAAGACAGGGAAGCTCATGTGATCAAATCACCTGATTAAAAGAGCTCTAGTTTTAGTTAACAGTAACATTAAAAATGTTTCTGTTCATTGAAATAAAGGTGAAATAAAATATAAATATTAGATGGAAAAACTGAATGAACATTAGAAATGTTGCCTTGTAAAATGAAATAAAATAAGTTTAGGTACTAAAATGAATAAAACTAAAATAAAAACACATTTAAACCAAATATAAACAAAATATTTTTAATTAAAATAACTGAAAATGCACAAAAAACCTAATAAATTCAAAATATTTATAAATATTATAATAGCAAGAAAATAACAGGTCAAAAGTACTGATACAGATTTAATTGCTGTCAGTGTAGACAGAACTTGAGCTGGGATAGGAGAAACAAAAAAGTGTTATCATACAAAAACTATAATAAATAAATATTTTTAAAGCATTAAACACATTACAGTTCAAATATAAAACTAATGCATAAAGTATATAGAGTCAGACCCCAGTTTTGCCCCTTTGCAAAATTGTTGCCACCAAAAACTTGCGGACATCTCTATAGCACACTGTGCAGGAGGTTCTTTATCGATCCTATGAATCTTGACTGAATGATGTACAGTACTGCAAAACCACTCAACTACTGCAGAGTACTGATCCTCCATACACAGAGCAAACATCTAAAAACATCCTCTGAACTAAAGACTACATCTCAAAAGTACAACTATTGCATTTCTGACTACAATAGCCGTTTGAAGCATAATGCAAAAGAAGGGACAAATTAAAGTGGTACACCCCATGCAGTCCCTGTTATTAAACATGACATTGTGCAGAATAACACGTTAACACAGACTGACATGCACACAGGTGAGCAGTTATACCAGACACACAATCAGCGCAAAAACTTACCCGTGGTCTTGGAGGTCGGCTCATGTACAAGACTTATGAATGTCATCTCCTTATAAACTCAGCTGCCAGCAATCCAGCGATCCACCCCTAACTGGGAGTGTCTTACATGCCAGCATCTAAACCAATTAGTGAAGAAGAGAGCATCGCCCTCATCCTCCAACCCCCATCCCGCCTTCAACTCCAGCCATCGCCCCTACCACTTCGACTCCATGAAGGAAATCCATTTATGTCATTCGAGGGGAGCAATTTATTTCTGCTAACGCAGCAAATAATATCTGGTCTAAATTATTCACAGAAGCTTTCGCACTAAAAGCTTTTGATTGTTGTTCCACACGAGATAATAGATAAAGGCATTTTAGTGCACTAATAAGGCCTGTGTAGCAACTTGTGGATCTTCAGAAAAACACAGAGACTGCTGTATCAGCATCAAAATCAACAAATTTGAGTCAGGACATCCACATGTGAACGCAATCATTAACAGTCGGCTTGTTTTTCGCATGAGTCTTGAGTTCCACATGAACATTAAGTATTCTGTCCATTTTATCCACGAAATTCAAATGATAAATGCCTTTTTGCTGCTCTTTAAATGTAGCGTGAATCGTGTTATCGCTCGCCCGTTTCAAGCGCGGAAAGACAATAAAACAGCTTGAGAACAATGTCCCGTAGCATCACATTTACCTCAGAAGTCATTCAGTGTCCACAGCTGTGAGTTCACTCGAGAGATGAACTCTTTCACTGACCTATATTAGCCGTTATATTCATTACACGTTAGCCTATATATTCATTATATTGTATTTAACCTGTTAGTGATGTCTTGATTTAATGCATGTTTAAATAAATCTGTTATGGAAATGACAGCCAGTGTGTATAAATGATTATATTTCAACAACGAACTGGAGTAAAACATCATTTTATCATTAGATTTAGAAGTCAATGCAAAAACTGCCTTGTGAAGTTTACATGTTTGCATACAATGTGTTATTTGAGTGTTGATTAATATATCTAAAAATAAATGGGAATGAATTTAGGCTAATAGTTTTGGGCTCTGTTGTTAACCTTTAATATTACAGTAATGTGCAGTAAGGGCTCCCTATAGTTTACAGCATTATCAGAGCTCTTTTTTTAATCTTTAAGGATCTTTTTAGTTATTATTGAATACATTTAAGGACAGACAATTTGTTCAGTAAATCACCCCCTGCTGTGCCCGTGACTTCAAAACAAAAGTGCGCATCAAACCGTCAGCTGTGTACTGTTACACCCCTATAAGAAACATAAAAACCATCAAATGTCCAAATGGCTCTCCAGTGACTCATTTGAATGATGAAATTGGTGTCAAAAATGGTATAACATTTTATACACAATAGCAGACAAAAACTGTTCTACAAAAAGTAAAACGACCATAAAAACCACACATAGGAAAGCCTTTGAGACACAAACTCTGACCCTACACATGAAACAATACTTGCACATCCATCTTTAAATGGCCTAAATGAAAGTGAAAGAAGTTCAACCAATGTTAAAAAAAATTCATCCTGAAAATCAATGAAGCTCCCTTACGAAATCACCGGATTGAATAAAGAGCAGGAATATTGACTCACTAACTAAATATATGCAGATATATACACACCAACGTACATCTTTTACTAGAAATGCAGTATTGTCTTTGCATTGACCTGGACTTTATGCTTTAGTTTTATCTCACGTTTCAGAGAGGTAGAGCTATGCTCAGTTTTTAAAGGCTTTATAGAAAGTTTGTATATGTTAACATAACATTTAGTTAGCTTAAAAGACATTAATTAGGGCTGTCAAGCAATTACATTTTATTACACAATGTGACGATTAATTAAATCTAATTAAAAATCGCACATCAAATTTGGCTGAGAAAAGATCATTTAAAGTCATTATTGTGTAAAAAATAAAATAGACATTACAAAAGGCTTCATAAAAGAAATACTTTTGGGTAAACTATACCTTTAATGTTTGTTTTTATTCATATAAAATAATATAAAATTCTAAGAAACTGCCAGTAGGTGGAGGTAAATGTCTAATTGAGTCATTTATTTGATTTGTTCATTCAGGAGTGAAATAAATGGTTCTCTATGAAAATGGTAAATGTAGGCCAAATGGTTCTCTCTTTATGGTCCATTGAATCATTGGTTCACCCGATTAAAGCTCAAAACACGCATTCAGAAATGAAAGCGCTGTTTATTGCTCGAATCGGAGACGAACAGTTCTGTTGGCAAAACTGAACAAAACAACAATGTCGTCTAAAACAACACAAATATTAACTTATTTTATTTAACTGTTGTATGAGAACAGTATCGCATTTGCACTCGTGCTATTCTGGACAGAAAAACAAAACTCGTGTGATCTTGCTTACACACTACATCATGGCGTTTTCACACTGGCAGTTTAGTTTGAAAGCGGGCACGGTTCAAATTGGTAATGTGAAAGCTGTCATGCGGACCAGTGTGAGCTGAGCTCAGGGTGCGAACTCGAAACTCAGTTCCGTTCTTTTAACTTGCGTTCAAACTGTGCCGCCATTCACGTGAATGTGAAAGCAACACGGACTTGGAGTGCGCAAGAAAAGTATACCACGCATGCGTTTTATCAGATGATGATCCATTTAGTTCAATAAAACATGTAAGGGGGATGATACTGTTGATTTATCTTGAATATGAGCGAAAGTGACCCTGCAGTGTATTCGCACAAAGCACAACAAATCACACTCCAACGTGGACCACAACTAACGCGACCAGTGTAAAAACACCCCTGAAACAAACTCAACATCGTCTTTAATTTTATGGACATTCTAACTGCATTCTTTAGGCTTCATCACACAGTGAGTGGCTGCCCTGCATCATATCAAAACAAATTTTTGTCCCGCCAAAGCCTTATTCAATCAGTTATTGTGATTTATGAGTTATGTAGATGACTGCTGCACTTGTGATAGGGGGACAAAAGGAAACAAACATCAAGGTAAGAGATCATACATGAGATAATCAAAATAAGCAAAAATTACTAACCATTTCCATGAAAATATTTGACCTTTATTGTCAGTATTGCGCTCCGATCACGTGGGAAGGGTATTTTTTTACTGTGTGTGTGGATGACCATGTCTGTCAGCCACCACGAAGACCATTTTTGACCCAGGAAAAACCTGATCATATTCTTCAATCAACTGTATGAAATGTAAGATGACCCAAGCAGGTCTAGGGCGGGGGCATGTGTGTTAAATGCGTTATTTTTAACACGTTATTTTTACCGTAACCAATTCACCTAATCTACGTGTTAAATCGACAGCCCTAATATTAATGCATTTTAACATTTCAAAGTATATAAATGAACAGCAACTAATAATGAATTATATTTAGAAATTAACCAAGATTAAGAATGAGCAACTTTTAACAGCATTTATTAGTTTAAGATCCCTCATATGTAGTATACCTTCAAATTGGTATTTGTCAGACCTCAAAACACTGCATTGAAGTCACTGCATTACTCCAGTGTGTGCTGCAATGAGGGTGTGCCATTTAAAAGGAGGACTGCAGTAAATCCCACAGAGCACCACGGTTACAGCCAGTTTACTTACTGAATCTGTTATGCAATCTCAGTTCTCAGATTAGAACTGAAACATAAGATCACAACACTAAAACCTACAAACAACTAACCATTAACACACTACAATAATGATTGAAACGAGGTTATCTTCCTTTACCATCTGTGTGTTGGGTGAAACATGGTGATCGATTCCTGTCAAGTGCATCTGATCACGACGTTAAAAGACTTTGAGCTTAAAGGGACAAAAATGTTCAAGGCTGTGAAATCAAAATTCAATAGAGTGCTCATTAGCCTCAGAGCTACGGAGTCAGGGGTTTTAGAACCCATCAGCACAACCTTTTTTTTTCTTTCAACCCATAAAAATATGATCCCTCACTAAAACAGGAAGAAAAAGTGCACTGCAGATGAGGGGTAAAAGGGATCGTTTCAATCTGACCACTAAAGCAGCTGCTGCATAAAACCGCTGCTTTCAGGTGAGCTTGTGCCATCTACGGATGTTGCATATGCAACTTAAAAAAATAAAAAAATAATAATAATAATAATAATAATATATATGCACTCCATTATCATGATCCATACAGCTTGTTCAGATGTCAAAAGGCTTCACAGTTTTATGTATACTTGCTTTTCTAGCATGCAAACTAATTTAGTGAATTAGTGTGAAATGAGGCAACAACAAATGATAGATGGACAGAACAGACTATGAATATTCTTTGATTGCGCAAAAGTTTTATAGTATAAAAGGCTCCAATACAAGCGCTATGCATATCCCAGTTTATTGAGTTTATTAGCGCTCTACTCCAGTGCTGTGATCTAACAGACACCCGGGAAAGTAACATGATTTTATACAAAATCATAGACCTTTATCTATTGAAGCACAAAAATAATAGACTGGGTAAACCCGGCGGTTTGATTGCGCCCTGCAGCTCAGGCTGGAAACCTGTACACTCATTTATCCTGCTTGTTATTGGTGGGTTTAACACAATGACGGGATAAGCGATGGATCGCTGGTCTGATTGGTTGAAGGACTATCCAACTGCGTACAGAGTCATTTGAACTATGCCCGCTGATCACGCGCCTCTTGTGCAGGAGAAAATACAGAGCAGACTCCCCAGACCAATGTTCAATCTTAAAAGACTGAGCTTGGTTTGGTGATAGCCAGACAACAAAAATAAGTAAAAGAAGACTCAATTCAGTGGCCTATTTGAGCGCTGTCTGCGATGGGGCATTCTGTGTGCGCTTCTCTTTTCGTGTTATTTCTGCAAGGCTTTAAATACGAGCAAATGATAAACTTTTAGCGATTCAGCACCCGATCAGACAGTGACCGCTGCTGAGCACCTGTCCTGACTCCTGAGCTCTAAAAGGTAGTTTAAACAAGAATGCACTGCGTTGGCGATAATGCATAATCTGACATTGCATGAAAATGTAGAAAGTGTGAAAAAGGTTTTACATTTATAAATGGCAGGGCTCTAGAGGGCGACCAATTTGGGCAGACATGCGGCTAAAATGTACAAGGGTGCGACAATTTTTTCCTAGGTCGCACCGGTGCACCTAACGTCCTTGCATCCGCTGCCTCTCCACTGTTTGTTCTCCTTTGATGGAACTCACACACTGGTTGGATCATATCATGGTCTAAACCAATCAGAGACAGATGGGGCGGGTCCTTGCCTCTGATTGGCTGTGGTCCAGATATGCTGTGTGCTGTGTGATTGAAATTGCAATCTGAGCACCAGAGAATCAGTTACGGCAATCAGCATCAGCAAACTAAAACGCAAGAAAACAGACGACGAACAATGAAAAGAAATAGATCCATAAGGCATATTTACAGTCAAGTTAAGGCTGATCTAAAGCGGCTCTGTGTCTGCTCAAAATTCTGTGTAAAAGACGCAATGCCGTATAAAAGCAGATTTAAAATGCGCCGGGTCTAACCCACCTCAGCCCCTAGTATCAAAGGCGACGCTGAAACGGTTTGTGAGTCCATTTCACTGAAGGTGTGTGTGTGTGTGTGTGTGTGTGTGTGTGTGTGTGTGTGTGTGTGTGTGTGTGTGTGTGTGTGTGTGTGTGTGTGTACCACGTGAACTTGTGCATAAACTACCACGCCCTAAACTACGTCATTGTCATGACAAATCGCTTGTCAGTGTCAGCTCAGGCAGCACGAGAATCAAGAACAAGAAGCTGGAGACAAAACAGGATTAAGCGTTAGCTCCATATGTTTTAGGCAAATAAAAATAATGTGTACCATTAAAGTAAAATAGTCCTGTACTCACATCATCCAAAATAAACCACCAAAATAACAGTCGTCGAGTGTAATCAACTGGCGTTTGCCGTTTGTAATCTTCCTTTGTGAGATTGATCTGCCAATGCGCTGCAACATTCCCTCAGATACAGTAAATGCTTAACCCATTCGGCGTCACTGTGATTGTGCATTGTTATATTATATTCCAAAAATAATCTCTTTGAGAAACGATATTTGCTGATATATCTGCTGTCCTGAAACGCTAACGTTAGTGTCATTGTTAATTTGTTGTGCTGCTGCAAAGTGATTTTCTGGCTCTTTGAAAAACTTTGGCCACTTTTAATCCTGCGGTGATCTACCGTAATAATTCATCATTTCATTATAGCATTTGTTCCAGCTGGCACAATTTTATTAAGAAATATAAATAACTATAGGCTACCGTAGCCTACAATAGCCTATCAGTAACATTACCACATAATTATGACAATCATCAGTGATATACATATATAGCAGGCAGAGAAATTAAAAATTCAGTGTTTTATTTATTATGAGATGCATTTCATTGTTTATGGTTTCATTATTTTTAATTAATTTATAACACTTTGTTAAAACTGCAGTTTTAAAATTGTAATGATCAAAGCATTGTTTTCTGTTATTTTAATCCTGTGTAAATGCATATATGATGCTGTCATTTACATAATACACTCACCTAAAAGTTATTAGGAACACCATACTAATACTGTGTTTGACCCCCTTTCGCCTTCAGAACTGCCTTAATTCTATGTGGCATTGATTCAACAAGGTGCTGAAAGCATTCATTAGAAATGTTGGCCCATATTGATAGGATAGCATCTTGCAGTTGATGGAGATTTGTGGGATGCACATCCAGGGCACAAAGCTCCCGTTCCACCACACATCCCAAAGATGCTCTATTGGAGTTGAGATCTGGTGATCTATCTATCTATCTATCTATCTATCTATCTATCTATCTATCTATCTATATATATATATCTGTAGAATTATAAATAATCAAGTCAAGTAGAAGAAAAAAAGTAAAAAATAAGAATAAAGAAGTGGAATAAAATAACTGAAGTAGACTGTGCAGTGAGTAAACTGTAGACTTATAAATATGTAGTTAACAAATGTATAAAAGTATAATGTGCAAACAGGTTTATAACAGGCTGTTGTTACACAGTAACAACGAGAACAGAAAGTGCAGTGCAATGTCAGTATGTTTATTCTGAAGTGAAGTCACGTGATGTTAAGTGACTGAGTTCAGGAGTCTGATGGCCTGGGGAAGAAGCTCCTCCTGAGTCTCTCAGTTTTGGCCATCAGGCTTGAAGCGCTTACCAGATGGCAGCAGCGTGAAATGAGGGTTTGCAGGGTGATTAGAGTCCTTGATGATCTTGGTAGCTCTACCTTTGCAGCGTTTGGTGTAGGCGTCCTGCAGAGGCGGAGAGCTGACCCTGAGATACGCTCGGATAAGCACACGACTCTTTGCAGGGCTTTGCAGTCATGACTGGTGCTGTTCCCATACCACGCTAATGGTATAAATAAGAGTTAATACACTTTCTATCGCCCCTAAATAGAAAGTTTTCAGGATAGCTGGTGAAACCCTGAATTTCCTCAGCTGGCGCAGGTGGTACAGTCTATGCCTGGCTTTTTTCACCTGTGTCTGTATGTGAGTAGTCCAGGTCAGATCCTCGGAGATGTTTACTCCCAGGTACTTGAAGCTGCTCACTCTCTCTACTGGTGACCCGCTGATCATGAGAGGGGAGTATGTCCATTGCTGTCTCTTCCTGAAGTCCACAATCATTTCTTTGGTCTTGCCAAAACATTCAGAGAGAGACAGTTGTCCTGGCACCATGATGTTAGATGCTCCACCTCGTCCAAGTATGCCGTCTCATTGTTGTTGGAAATGAGGCCCAGGACAACAGTATCATCAGCAAATTTGATGATAGAGGTGGAGCTGTGTGTGGACAAACAGTCATGCGTGTAGAGAGAGTAGAGCAGGGGGCTCAGGACACAGCCCTGTGGAGCTCCCACACTCAGGGTGATGGAGGTGGAGGTGGACTGGCCTATTCTCACCACCTGAGGCCTGCCAGTGAGGAAGTCCTCAATCCAGTGGCAGAGAGAAGGATTCAGGCCGAGATCCAGGAGTTTGGAGGTTAGCTTGATGGGAACTATGGTGTGTTAAAGGCTGAGCTATAGTCAATAAATAGCAGCCTTACGTAGTTCCCACTTTTGCTGTCGATGTGAGGGAAGAGTGGAGGACATGAGAGATGGCATCTTCAGTTCGTCTATTGGGATGATAGGCAAACTGAAGAGGTCCAAAGTGTCAGGAATGAAGGCGCAAATGGTGTTTTTAATGAGTCTCTCAAAGACCTTCATGACTATAGATGTGAGAGCCACAGGCAAATCTGATTCTTGTCACCTCCTACACCTTTTCAAATGAGAGTATTTCATGTTATACTGCCAAAAGCCATCAGGCTACAAATGCCCATTTTGGAACCGTTTTTCTTGTCATCTTCTCAAGCTAAACTTGCATGCTTCTTTCACCGTCTGTGTCCTTGACTGCTCTCAGCTGGTCCTGGCACCACATCACTAAAAATAATTAAAAACAAGGGGAGATGTCTCTGCTGCTGCCATTAGGCTCTTAATTATAGGGTACAGGGTGAATTAAAGTGAGCTAGGTGTTCATTACCTTTGTCTGACTACAGTGTGACTGGGATCTTTTAAAGGAGACCTAATCCACAAAATTCCACACTGTTTCGAAGACAGATGTGTGTAAACAACCAGCCTATAATGGTAAAAGAAATGCCACCCAATACTTTTTTATAATCATTATTAATCTCTCATAACACACTGTTCCATATTTCCCCCTAGTCCTACATAAGAGTATGGAAACCCCGCCCAAAACTCTGCCCTTTTGGCATAGATACACCCCTGAGTGAGAAGCACAGAGACCGCCATTTCTGTTTACTCGATGTATTAGCTTCAGGGCTATAGAATACGACCAATTTGGGCACACATGCGGCTAAAATGTATAAAGTGCGACAAAATTTTTTCCTAAGCCGCACCGGTGCACCTAACGTCCTTGCATCCGCAAGAAATGAAAAGAAATAGATCCATAAGGCATCTTTACACAGTAAGGCTGAGTTAAGGCTGATCTAAAGCGGCTCTGTGTCTGCTCAAAATTCTGTGTAAACAGAAAAGCAGATTTAAAATATGCCGGGTCTGACCCACCTCAGCCCCTAGTATCAAAGGCGTGTGTGTGTGAAACGGTTTGTAAAGTCCATTTCACTGAAGCCTAAACTCACGGCACGAGAATCAAGAACAATTAACGTTAGCTCCATATGTTTTAGGCAAATCAAAAATAATGTGTACCATTAAAGTAAAATAGTCCTGTACTCACATCATCCAAAATAAACCACCAAAATAACAGTTGGCGTTTGCCGTTTGTAATCTTCCTTTGACGAGATTGGCAGATCAATGCGCTGCAACATTCCCTCAGATACAGTAAATGCTTAACCCATTCGGCATCTCTTTGTGGAACGATATTTGCTGATATATCTGCTGTCCTGAAAACGCTAACGTTAGTGTCATTGTTAATTTGTTGTGCTGCTGCAAAGTGATTTTCTGGCTCTTTGAAAAAACTTTCGGCCACTTTTAATCCTGCGGTGATCTACCCGTAATAATTCATCATTTCATTATAGCATTTGTTCCAGCTGGCACAATTTTATTAAGAAATATAAATAACTATAGGCTACCGTAGCCTACAATAGCCTATCAGTAACATTACCACATAATTATGACAATCATCAGTGATATACATATATAGCAGGCAGAGGAAATTAAAAATTCAGTGTTTTTATTTATGATATTTTTTAAAATTACAGTTTTAACAAAGTGTTATAAATCAGTTTTAAAATTGTAATGTTCAAAGCATTGTTTTCTGTTATTTTAATCCCTGTGTAAATGCATGTCATTTACATACATACCACACACACACACACGAATGTATATGAAGCATGATAAAAAGGTAACCTTGACATTGTGGCGTTAAAGGTGACGCAAACCGGGGAAAAATGTGGGTGCACCGAAATATTTTTTTTTTTAAAAAGTTAGCACACCAGTGCAACCAAGGCAAGAAGTTAGTCTGGAGCCCTGAATGGTATCGATTTTTTATGCATTGCATCGATACATCGCATCGTTACACATTGAACCAATGTATCGATCTATTGTTACACCCCTATTTCTTATGCGTCACCATATAACAGGTTCGCTAATGATGTAAATGTGTTTTTATGCCTTGTAAACAAACATTTGGTATTCTGTGATGCATTGAACATGGTTGTAAATTCTGCACAGTAACGTTTTCTTGCTAGTTAGCATTAGGCTTTGCCAAATTGCGAGATTTACTAGGAAGAATTAATTAAAATTGGTTGGAGTGCATGAATTAATAGCTTTTATGGAAAGGTGAATGATTTCCAGGTATTTTTATTTATTATTTGCTTTAACCAGTTTTAATTATTTTGCAAACAAATTAAATTAAAAAAAAAAAGTAGTTATCAATATTGATGACTGAAAATAAATAAACTTTAAGATGAAAATAATTCACAGAACATCTTAAATAAAATATATATATATATAAAAAATATAAAATTTTTGAACTGTAATGTGCACAGAATAAATATCCACACTCTACACGTGTTGGGAAAGCCAAGATTTAAAAACACGCACTGGCATAAATATCCAACTGAGTGTGAATTTGGGAAGAAATCGATTCCTCATATGAGATTACTGAACATCCACCGCTTCTCTGGGCTCGTGTTTGTCATGCTTTGAGTTTCAGGAGTGTTCCACAGCCAAAGAACCCGAACTCCATGACTTACCTGCAACACTGTTTTAATTCTACATGGAGTGAAATTAAATCTAAGAGCTCCGTTTTGTGGCGTTATTCTGACACACACCACTGTACTGTAGACCTGGATACAACATGCACAGATTACGAGTGAGATTAGATGTTCCCACTGTTGTAAACTACCCCTTTTACAAGTTATACAACAACATTAAGCACCAGTTAGTCTCAATTCATCTCATTGTAATTCTACAATACGTCGCATTTATTATTTATCTGCTGTTAACCAATACGAGCAAACAACATGTACTATGAATATAATTCCGTTACGCTTTCAGAAATATGACAATTACACCAGCATCAAGAGGAGCTAAACTAAGAATGAACCCATGACTTGAAAAGTGCCTTCCAAAACAGATGAAAACTAATGCAGTATCAGATGGCCATGGCTAATTAATCAGCAAAACAAAGAGGTACCTGTAAAACTGCAGCTGCCGTTTTGGGCTCCCGTATCTCGCACTGAGGGCAGCATGAAAGAGAGAGAGAGAGAGAGAGAGATAGACAAGACCGAAAAGAAAGCTTAGTCTTACAGGCAAAAGGGGAAAGAACAGTGAGAGGCCATTAAACAAACACACGCACGTGCACATCTACACAAGTGCAGTATCGGCTTTAGCAGTGACCTATGAACATGAGCTCAGAGAAATGGATTCAACACTGATGACTAAGTGAATAAAGAAAGAAAACAAATCAAGTGAAATAACTACATGGCCAGACGTCAAAATAAGAACACCACAACATTAAAACACAATGATATTTTTTTGGCAATTCAGCAAAAACCTGACATTTAAACGATAAACCCAAAATCCATTATTGAATTACTTTTACTAAAAAGTCCTAATTTTTTTGTCTTAAAACGTATGGGGAAATTCAATAGTCTAACACGAGTAATCAATATATTTGCTCCATTTTCTAAAAAGTGAATTGTATGTTTATGATTGTGTTTGCATACAGATGGTCTTAAAGTTAACACGTATACACAAAAATCCTATTTCTGTTTCTGAGCGGTCACATTTAACATGTTCACTAATCATATAAATGTGTCTTTATGCCTTGCAAATGTAAACATGCAATTTTAAAGCAAGTTTTTTCTATCAGGTTTGTCAAAATTCTAAGAATTATTGAGTATTTAAAATTGGAAAGTGTAATGATTATTGGTAAAAGTAAAAACTATTAAAAAAATAATGATTTGCACTACTTTTCTTTTTTTGGCAAAGAAAGACAGAACATTCTAAATTGGCATTCTGATGTTGTGTGGTCAGAAACATTCAGCAAACAAACGTTAAAAAGACTGCAGCTTTAAAGTTTAATGAATGCTTGAAATTGCACTTGAGGTGGAAACAAGCTTGCAGCGCCACCTGCTGTTCAAAACCAGAACAGATGGCAAAACCTGAGGGGAATGAAAACACTAGAGGTCACACAAGATCAGAGCAAATTCATCAGGAACTTTCCAGCAATGGTGAAATGAAGTCAGGGCTCTGATTAAGTGGGCTGCTGGGCATTATGCAAAGCACTTGACCACTCTCTCCCTTTCTTATGGGAAGCCCAGCAGATCTGCAGCCTAAATCACTCAGTATGCTAGACGGACATAATTAATCGCATATACACAGACCCTGCAAAGCAGATTTTGCAATGGTGCAAATGCAACTTTCTAAAAATTAAAAATCACTGTAATACAATACAGCGGCAATATAAGAACTGACTTATAAGAATTGACTTGGTAGTTCACATGATAACTGTTAAAGGGATATTCACCCAAAATTGAAGATTAGCCCATGATTTACTCCGCCTCAAGTCATCCCAGGTGTACATGACATTCTTCTTTCAGACGAATACAATCAGAGTTACAAAAAATTTTATATGAAAAAAGCTTTATAATGGCAGCGAATTGTTGCCTCGTTTATGAAGTCCATAAAAGTGCATCAATCCATCATAAACGTAATCCACACGGCTTGTGTAAGAAAATGATCCATATTTAAAACTTTACAAACTGCAATCTCTAACTTCCGCGTTCACGAGAGAGTGGCGTTCCAGAGTATGACGTAGGAGTTAGTGAGAATGTGTTTTATTTTGCTCTGTCCTCGATGCTTCTGCCTTCGCCATCGGAACTTGCGCTACGCCTGCGTCCTACGCTGGAACGCCAGTCTCTCGTGAACGCGTGCTTACGACAGTGAGCGGAAGTTAAGAGCCAGGACATTTTTTAATATAACTCCGATTGCATTGGTCTGAAAGAAGAATGTCATGTACACCGAGGATGGCCTGAGGGCGATTAAACCATGGGCTAGTTTTCATTTTTGGGTGAACCATCCCATTAAACCTGTTATTTAAAATTTGTAGGTGCGTTTGCAGTTTGCAGTTTCAGACTCTCTGCTCTCTAAAACTTTGAGCCAATCACACATTTAAGCATGTGTGAGCCTGTTTTGTGTATATCTGTGTCACTTCTCAGAGCGTCCTACAGTCACACAGAGTTTCTGAGAGAGACTGAAGCACCAGTGACTTGCAAATTCTCCTGAATAACACAAGTAGAACCCTTGAATTTTATGTACTTAAACCTGAAGAAGTGCAGGAAGTTTGTTCAACCAACGCTGAAAGCCCTTGCTCATGCTTTACAGGCATGAAATGTACTCTATTGTTCAAAAGTATGGGGTCAGAAAATTTTTTTGTTTTGAGAAAGAAATTAATGCTTTTATTCAGCAAAGACGCATACAATTTCTTAAAAGGTGACCGTAAAGAAGTGTATAAATGTCACAGATCATTTCGATTTCAAACAAATGCAGTTCTTTTGAACTTTCTATTCAAAGAATCCTGAAGAATGTTTCTTGAGCAGTAAATCATCATATTAGAGTGATTTCTGAAGGATCATGTGACACTGAAGACTGGAGTAATGATGCTGAAAATTCAGCTTTGATCAGAGAGAGAGTGAGTGAGTGAGTGAGAGTGAGAGTGAGAGTGTGAGTGTGAGTGTGAGTGTGAGTGTGAGTGTGAGTGTGAGTGTGAGTGTGAGTGAGAGAGAGAGAGAGAGAGAGAGAGAGAGAGAGAGAGAGAGAGTGCATACAGACCTGTAGACCATGCCCGGGGAGCCTGTCTGTCTGAGAGAGAGGCGGGCGGGAGAGTCTGTGGTCGATTCTGGATACATGGGGAACGGGAGAGTGGGGGGGGTGGCCAGACTGCCAAGGGGTCTCTCTCTCGCTCTCTCTCTCTCCTGTCAACCGACACGTCTGTCTCTCACCTTACAGGACCTCTGAAAAACACAAACGTAAGTTTCAGCAAATGCTATAAGTCTCAGCAAAGTCTAGATTCTCTTTAATTCTCTTTATATACACACACACACACACACACACACACACACACACACACACACACACACACACACACACACACACACACACACACACACACACACACACACACACACACACACACACACACACACACACACACACACACAGACACAGACACAGACACAGACACACACACACACACACACACACAGACACACACACAGACAGACACACACACAGACACACACACACAGACACACACAAATCTGAGCACTGCAGTGCTGCAATTGCACTGTAAGAATGCATTAACACCACTAGAGGGCCATTCTGCACAACGGTAAATGATGATGAGAAGAATGTGGGCAATACACCAAAACAGATCGTAACAAAGAAATTGGTTTGTGCAGCTGATCCATAATATAAAGAAACAATAGTCACAATATTGAGCTGATGAATTTACTGCACCAGAGCATTGAGGTTGAAGTCTGTATTAATGAGGGGAAAGTAAACTCTTTATTGTGTATACCACACATACACACACACACCCACCCACCCACCCACAGTGTGAAAGACAGGCTGCTTTCTGTCCTGCCCTTGCTAGGGTGCTTTTAAAAGGCACCGTGTTCCTATTGCATTATACAAGAGTATGTACCCATAGAGTGCAAGGCAGAAAGATAGTGACCGAGAGAGAGGGTGAGAGAGAAGAAAGGAAGATAATGGTTATAAGTAGGGTTGGGTACTGTTCACATTTTAACCAGTGCCGGTACCTGAAATTCGGTGCTGGTACACAACCTTTTTTTGGTACTTTAGGGATGTTTACCTCAATAACTGTAAAGAAACTGCATGTCATTTATAGAAGCGTTATTGACATTATGCCAGAGCTGTCTTGGTCTCTGTCTGCCATTGTCTGTTTCCTGTAATATTTATTAATTCAATTCATAAAAACATCCATTTTAAAAAAATTTAAATTTCATTTCTAGGAAAAGATTCCCAATTCTGTGCTGTGTATTTTCTGGTAATCAAATGAAGACATAAACATTACATTTAATTTATCTTTGAATATAAGAGCAGCACAAGCTGCACAACTGAGCTTTATACTGTTAAAATTAAAACATGGATGAAAAATTGTGATTACTTAAAGTTGATCATTTATTAATATTACATTAGTGTATTATTATTACTACATTGAGACGCATCTAAATTCTGTATAAGGGCTGTATAAGGTCAGAAGAGAGAAGGGAAAGTATTGGGGAGCTGACATTTATGCCAGAAGAGCAACTGTTTAGTAAATATTCAGTCTCCTCCAATGACCAGTTCAAAGACACGAGGCGTAAATAAATATACGCACACTCGTATGAAGTAAACCACATGTAAACATACACATGATGGTACTGTGATTCAAAAATACCTTGCGCATGTGCAATCCGATCTAGTGTTGCACGATTTACCGGTACTAGAAACGGGTTGCAATACCCTGCTATTAAAAAAAAGGGTACAATATTAAATTTTATTAGTTGAAACGATTGAGGCGTTTACATGCACTGTAAAAAAATAAATAAATAATAAATATTGCAACTTTCTAAAAAATATAGCCTACTTTATTGAAATATTAACAGCAAATACTTTTGGTTATATAGAGCATCGTCACATGCAAAGTTTGTAATTCGTTCATGTTTCCACTGATCATTTCAGTGCATCAAGCATCATCCTCCGCACAGGGCCAGGCAGGTAGGAGGATGAAATGCAGAGTTTCCAAACTGGAGGAGTTTATTGGCCCTCATGAGGTTCTAACGAACACCTTTGCATTTAACACACACACACACACACACACACACACATATATCTGCATTCTTTACGGCCACCTCTCATTTCAGCACTCATTACTCTTACACAAGTGCTGCTAAAGGACACGGTAAAGAACATTACGGTGTGCTTCTGTACTGCTTATCAAGGTGACTGTCCCTACGATCTATCACCACATACCAGCAGTCTGACACCGACCTGGAATAAGGTCTTTCCATTTCCCAAAGACTCATTTTACGCTGTCTGCCCCCCTCTTTCCATCATGCTAAGCGGGAAACGCTGGATGGATGTCTCATGAGAGAAGGGCATTGTACGCAGTGTAGTAAAGAGAAGGCGAGGTCACACAGGAGAAGCACAAGGTGACCATAAATGTTAGTCCTCATTAGCCCAGGTTGCCAAAGTGCTCATGTTGCAAATAATGTTGTTCTGATGGGCTATAAATAGACCACCTTCAAATGTAATACTAAGCTTTGGCGGAAGGCACAGTGAAAGAAACCGTGGGTGAGCAGTTTATTAACATGGGGTTGGTCCAGGTAAAGCAGGCGGGGTGCCCTCTCTGGTCCGGGGGGCAGGGGCGGTGGCTTCTCCAGTGGCTCATTCTCAGCCTGGAGGTTGCAACGTATGCATCCCTGCACTGGCATACGGGTCCAGCGACTCAGCACACAGGAATCCCTACCCGCTCCCTCCTGGATGAGTGAGGACACCAGCATGCACGCACAGGAAAAGAGAACAGTCCTGGTTACTCTCTCACACCCACTCCTGACGATTGGCACTAAAGTGGCTTGAAAAATACAGCATTATTTCAACGTACTGACGTCATTTCCACTGAAACAGAAAGACAGGGTGGGACATATCGATCAGCTCCTCCCCCTGCCATTGATCTCAGTAAAGCCGCAGTTTCCTCCTAATCTCTAACCGCTTCTCTATCATCTCCTCCATATCGCTTTAAAATACAGCATTCTGTGCAGAATTCAAACGCGTCCGAAACATTTTTTCTGGTCTGTGCAGACTCAATCACATGATCCGCTCTGTGCTATCGTGTCTCTGGTTCACGTGACACTAACGTGAAACCAGATTTCATTCACCCCAACGAAAAGCATATCAACACTGAATGCAACAAAATGGCGCCGCCGTGTTCGGTCGCCGTTCAGGTCGCTCCGCGAAGACTGTGCTTTTATTTACTATTTTACTTTCTTTTACTCTCAATTTTTACAAACTTATCTGCATTGATCTACTACAACAGCAAAACTCTTTTGGACATTGGTTACCTCTACACTGGACTGTTTCAGGACACTTTCGCCGATCCTCTGTGGCCATCTGAGATTCTTCGCAACGGCGAGTTGAACAATGGACAGAGCCAGCGGCGTAGAACAAAGAAACACCGTGGGAAACGTGCTGGTATCCGTAACAGACTGAGGAAAAGGGCATTCAGACCTCCTCTCCCGAGCATTCTTCTAGCAAATGTTCAATCCTTGGATAATAAGATGGACGATCTTAGAGCCAGGATAAGTTTTCAACGGGACATGAGAGACTGTAATATCTATTGTTTGTCTGAAACATGGCTCACGCCCGCGGTCCCGGACACAGCTGTGACGCCGTCGGAGAACTTCTCTGTTTTTCGGATGGACAGAACAGCCGAGGGCGGTAAATCCAAAAGCGGTGGAGTGTGTTTCATGATCAACAAGAAATGGTGCGATCCCAGGAACATCACCATTCTCTCGCGGTCCTGCTCGCCTCATCTGGAACATTTAACAATCATCTGCCGCCCATTCTATCTGCCTAGGGAGTTTTCTGCGGTTGTCGCGACCGCCGTTTACATCCCACCGCAGGCAGACACAGCGCTGGCTTTATCTGGCCTTCATGATGTTGCCAGCGGCGCCATAAACCAACATCCCGACGCGGCATTCATTGTCGCGGGCGATTTTAACAAAGCAAACCTAAAGAAAGTCCTGCCAAACTTTCACCAGCACGTCTCCTGCCCCACGAGGAGCAAACACACTGGATCACTGCTACTCTCCGTTTAAGAACGCCTATAAAGCGCGGTCACTTCCAGCGTTTGGCAAATCGGATCATGCCGCCATTTTCCTCACTCCCGAATACAAACAAAAGCTCCTCCAGGAACCCGGTGAGGCGGAAGTTAAGCGTTGGTCACCCCACTCAGAGACCGCGCTACAGGCAGCTCTGGGCGATGTGGATTGGGACATGTTCGGCGAGTTCAGCTGGCGTAAAGCGAGTTCACAGGCGTGGCGCTTTGCTTCATCAACACGCTTACAGAGCAAGCCACGCAAACAATAACAATAACGTCCTTCTCAAATCAGAAACCGTGGGTGGACAATTCAATCGCGGCAGTGAAGCATACGCACTGCTGCTTACAACGCCAGTCTCCATTCAGGGAATATGAATGAATACAGATCGTCCTGTTATGCTCTCAGGCGAGCAGTTAAAGCCCGCAAAACTCCGTTATAAAGACCGAGTGGAGTCTCATTTCCAACTCAACGACTCGCGGCGCATGTGGCAAGGTCTGAGGTCCATCTGCTCTTTTGGATCTAAATCCTCTGCAGAGGCAAGCGCTGATCCGTTGCTCGTGAGCGAGTTAAACTCTTTCTATGCTCGCTTTGACTGTAACGCGGCAGCGCGACTCCGCCAAGTGGCGTGGCGTCAGAGGAATTACTCAGAGCAGCAACAATCACGTGATCTCTGTCTCAGAGGATGAAGTTCGGAGAGCACTCAAGCGTGTGGACGTCAGGAAAGCTGCCGGGCCAGATGGTATCTCAGGTCGTGTTCTGCGGTCCTGTGCTGATCAGCTCGCCGGGTTGTTTACATCTATCTTTAATGAGTCCTCGCTACATCTGTGGTCCCCACCTCCTTCAAAAAAATCCACCATCATCCCTGTCCCTAAGAACAGTAAACCCTCTTGCCTAAATGACTATCGTCCAGTGGCTCTCACGTCTATAGTCATGAAGGTCTTTGAGAGACTCATTAAAAACACCATTTGCGCCTTCATTCCTGACACTTTGGACCCTCTTCAGTTTGCCTATCGTCCCAATAGATCGACTGAAGATGCCATCTCTCATGTCCTCCACTCCTCCCTCACTCACATCGACAGCAAAAGTGGGAACTACGTAAGACTGCTATTTATTGACTATAGCTCAGCCTTTAACACCATAGTTCCCACCAAGCTAACCTCCAAACTCCTGGATCTCGGCCTGAATCCTTCTCTCTGCCACTGGATTGAGGACTTCCTCACTGGCAGGCCTCAGGTGGTGAGAATAGGCCAGTCCACCTCCACCTCCATCACCCTGAGTGTGGGAGCTCCACAGGGCTGTGTCCTGAGCCCCCTGCTCTACTCTCTCTACACGCATGACTGTTTGTCCACACACAGCTCCACCTCTATCATCAAATTTGCTGATGATACTGTTGTCCTGGGCCTCATTTCCAACAACAATGAGACGGCATACTTGGACGAGGTGGAGCATCTAACATCATGGTGCCAGGACAACTGTCTCTCTCTGAATGTTGGCAAGACCAAAGAAATGATTGTGGACTTCAGGAAGAGACAGCAACGGACATACTCCCCCCTCATGATCAGCGGGTCACCAGTAGAGAGAGTGAGCAGCTTCAAGTACCTGGGAGTAAACATCTCCGAGGACCTGACCTGGACTGCTCACATTCAGACACAGGTGAAAAAAGCCAGGCAAAGACTGTACCACCTGCGCCAGCTGAGGAAATTCAGGGTTTCACCAGCTATCCTGAAAACTTTCTATTTAGGGGCGATAGAAAGTGTTTTAACTCACAAAAGTGTTTGTGCATCACAGCGTGGTATGGGAACAGCACCAGTCCTGACTGCAAAGCCCTGCAAAGAGTAGTGCGCTTATCCGAGCGTATCTCAGGGTCAGCTCTCCCGTCTCTGCAGGACGTCTACACCAAACGCTGCAAAGGTAGAGCTACCAAGATCATCAAGGACTCTAATCACCCTGCAAACCCTCATTTCACGCTGCTACCATCTGGTAAGCGCTTCCGAAGCCTGATGGCCAAAACTGAGAGACTCAGGAGGAGCTTCTTCCCCCAGGCCATCAGACTCCTGAACTCAGTCACTTAACATCACGTGACTTCACGCCAGGATAAACATCGATACACTGACATTGCACTGCACTTTCTGTTTTTCGTTGTTACTGTGTAACAACCTGTTATAAACCTGTTTGCACATTATACTCTTTATACATTTGTTAACCACATATTTAGAAGTCTACAGTTTACTCACTGCAAAGTCTACTTCAATTATTTTATTCCACTTTATCCTTATTTGTTACCTTTTTTTTTTCTCTTGACTTGATTATTTATAATTCTACAGATATAGACATATATATATATATATATATATATATATATATATATATATATATATATATATATATATATATATATATATATAGTATACTTTTATATCCTATTTCTATTATAATTTCTTCCTTGTCTATTTTAACTTGTGAATTTGCACTGTCCATGGAGCGGACCTGTTTACATTTCACTGCCGGTTGTATATTCTGTATATAACTGTGTATGTGACAAATAAAACTCTTGAATCTTGAATCACTGTCGGAATCATTCCCTATTCCTACATAGTGCACTATGAGCCATTTGCAATGTAGAAAATAGTAAATGTGTGACTGATTTCAGCCGCAGCATCTATTTATAATGTAGGGGCGGGGCTTTAGATTCTAAAGAGCATTTGATTGGACAGAAAATCTGATGAGAAGCTGAAGTGCAGAGTGATATCAAAATCATTGATCCATATTGGCGGAAGAGAGAGACAGTACGTTTTGAACACTAAATGCAAACTTTGTCATGGTTTTGGAGCACACCATCTTATAGATAAGAGTAAGACTAACATAGTCATACTAAAAGCCAAAAAAAGTCATGACTTAAAGACTAGGGACTTTAAGTGACGGGGTGGCGATGATAAGGGGGAGGCAGTCGTTCCGTCACAAAATTCAGCTTTAAAATTTGCCTTATGTGCAATTTAAAATCTTTATAGAGCTCAGATTTAGCTATTTGAGTGCTGATTGTTAAATAAGTTAATAATTAATAATAATAATAATAATAATAATAATAATATAATTAATAATTAATAATTGTTTGGTTCATCCTGAATTTTTGGTTTCAGCCCAGAATTTTAATTTCGTGCATCCCTAATATTTATCACTCCTGAAAGCAGCTAAATGTGCCAAAAAGCTTTAAATTTAAAGTGAAAATAAAAACTATGCTGCTTTATGGCACTCCGTGGATTGTCAGTAATTCATTTCTACATCACGCTTGAGCATTTTTTAAAGGTCTGATGTCCAGAAAATGTCTATACAGCTTATTGTGAACTGTCCAAGTATGGTAACATTGCTACATAGAGGAAGAAATGGTAGAAAGAGGATGAAGGAAAAACAAAAATGAAATAAACGTCACAAACGATTAGGGGTGTGACAAGATTAAAATGTGACAAGATTTGTCTTGCGATACCACCATGACAGAGCATGAGGGTGAAATTAGCATGGAAAAATGTACCACTACTTTTACATTACATTGTCGTCTTGCTTTTTTTATAGAAATAAAAAAAAAAAAACATTTAATTCAGTTGGATAACAATTGCTTCCAATGTAAACTATTGTACACATCGGCTCGGAGCATCCAGCATGCACTGCAGCAGAGTCGTGCACAGCGCAGCAGGAATCAGAGTTCACTAATCAGGTGACAAGAGTAAGGCGAGATGACTGACAAGAAAGACCATGTCGGAGGATTCGTTGAGCAACAGAGCCTCTGATAAATGCCTTATCTTGTAGAATGCGCACTCAGCACCGCCACTCCCTATACACAGAGTACTTGTGATTGCAAATCGAAAACGAAAGTAAACGTGAGCTCCCTGATGTGCACAAATTAGGCGACATACAATAGCCTGTCTCCCAATATCAAAAGATAGCTTAGGCTGGGCTGTGTAGTTGTAACCGCCTCTTGGCTCTTGTCTCTGTTTGCACTTTGAATATTGAGAGAGTAATTTTATTATGCTTGCACTTATTGACCACGTTTACATGCGCCCTCATAATGCGATTATAATAGGATTGACAATATTGCGATTAAACTTTACCTCATGTAAACGCAATACTTCGATCAAACTAATGTGATTAAGCTCATAAATCACAGTAACCATAGGTCACATTAAACTAAGTGGTGTACACCGTATGTAAACACCATAAATCGCATTATTACCATTCTGACCAAAGTGCGCATGTGTGCGGACGTACACTGATTAGGAGTTCGACCGATATATCAGGCCGATATTTGTCATTTTTTTATATATCGGCCGATATCCGTGTTTAGTAGCGCCATTTTAAAGTCAGGCACATGCGCGGGCAGCCCCGTGTTATTGGTGCGGTGGACTAAGCAGTTAACTAAGGACTGTAGTCAAAAATTATCAGCATTTGCTAACATATTAGCCCCAATGTTGGAGTTGGAGAATCTCACTCTGTGCGTGGGGTGGAGAAAGCAGCAGCTCTCACAAACACTGCAGCGGGATTGAGGGGTACGTTACTCCGCCCCGCTCAAAGACAGCACCGGGCTCGGAGACACAGAGCTGTACTCACTCATGGAGAAGCCCAGAACAGTGTATAACAGGCTAGACGTGTTTATACTCGATGCATCTGCACGAGCGAGGGTGCGTGTGGCAAAAATTATGTCAAAGTATAAACAAGGCTGAAGCACCCTCAAACGCAAGCAAAAGCACTCAGTTGATACTGTAATAATATGCTGGCGAAACAGATTGGGCAGATTTGCACATTTGTGTTCGCGCTCTGGAGAGCGCCATCTATTTACAACGTGTGTTTGCAGTGGTGAGTAATGTAGCCAGATCTCTTGAACGTGATCCGAGTGTTTATTCAGTGCTGAGTTAATGCAGACTTGCGAAACTCGAGGCTATACAGTCTATAAAATCCTTTGAATAAAACTATTGATTTTCCTGCTGCTAAGAGGACAGATGGCCGATGGTATAGATGCATTTCATAGAATGGGAATGGCATTTATGGCCATGTTCATCATTAATGCTTGGTCAGTTTATTGATTTGTTTGGTTAACTTTGGATAAATATTTTATTTTAATACTGTGCAGTTCACAAAATTAAGATTCGAATTAAGTTTAGAAATGTTATGCATCTACACTCACCTAAAGGATTATTAGGAACACCTGTTCAATTTCTCATTAATGCAATTATCTAATCAACCAATCACATGGCAGTTGCTTCAATGCATTTAGGGGTGTGGTCCTGGTCAAGACAATCTCCTGAACTCCAAACTGAATGTCAGAATGGGAAAGAAAGGTGATTGAGCGTGGCATGATTGTTGGTGCAGGACGGGCCGGTCTGAGTATTTCACAATCTGCTCAGTTACTGGGATTTTCACGCAAAACCATTTCTAGGGTTTATAAAGAATGGTGTGAAAAGGGAAAAACATCCAGTATGCGGCAGTCCTGTGGGCGAAAATGCCTTGTTGATGCTAGAGGTCAGAGGAGAATGGGCCGACTGATTCAAGCTGATAGAAGAGCAACTTTGACTGAAATAACCACTCGTTACAACCGAGGTATGCAGCAAAGCATTTGTGAAGCCACAACACGCACAACCTTGAGGCGGATGGGCTACAACAGCAGAAGACCCCACCAGGTACCACTCATCTCCACTACAAATAGGAAAAAGAGGCTACAAAATTGGACAGTTGAAGACTGGAAAAATGTTGCCTGGTCTGATGAGTCTCGATTTCTGTTGAGACATTCAGATGGTAGAGTCAGAATTTGGCGTAAACAGAATGAGAACATGGATCCATCATGCTTTGTTACCACTGTGCAGGCTGGTGGTGGTGGTGTAATGGTGTGGGGGATGTTTTCTTGGCACACTTTAGGCCCCTTAGTGCCAATTGGGCATCGTTTAAATGCCACGGCCTACCTGAGCATTGTTTCTGACCATGTCCATCCCTTTATGACCACCATGTACCCATTCTCTGATGGCTACTTCCAGCAGGATAATGCACCATGTCACAAAGCTTGAATCATTTCAAATTGGTTTCTTACAAGTTACAAGTTATTTTATTTGTCATTACACATGTACAAGTACAGTATAACGAAATGAGTTTGGAGCAAGCCTCCGGGCCGCAGCCGATTATTCAGGCGCCGCCACACGCTCTCCAGAAATACAAGAATGCAGTTTAGCAAGCATTACATAGTAAAACACAACAAAACAAACAAACATAAACATAAACATGACACAGTACACGTGGTCACGTGATGGGATTTTTTTGTATGGACTGGGGGAGGAGATAAAGACAGGCAGACGGTTGTAGTGGGGGCGGGGGTAGGTAGTGTATGGTGCGAGTGAGTCTGAGATTGTGTTGTGTGAGAATGTTAGCCATAACTTCAGATGTTTTTGAGTTCAGTTCTATGGTTTGTCCTTGAACATGACAATGAGTTCACTGTACTAAAATGGCCCCCACAGTCACCAGATCTCAACCCAATAGAGCATCTTTGGGATGTGGTGGAACGGGAGCTTCGTGCCCTGGATGTGCATCCCACAAATCTCCATCAACTGCAAGATGCTATCCTATCAATATGGGCCAACATTTCTAAAGAATGCTTTCAGCACCTTGTTGAATCAATGCCACGTAGAATTAAGGCAGTTCTGAAGGCGAAAGGGGGTCAAACACAGTATTAGTATGGTGTTCCTAATAATCCTTTAGGTGAGTGTACTTAGTGTGACATTTTAGCATGCAATTGAAGGCGAAAACTTCAAGATCTCAGCCCTAAAAATCAGCTGCACATATTGGCCATCGGCTGTCCCTGACCTCTAAAAATCGGCATCGGCTATAGAAAAACCCATATCAGTCGAGCTCTAACACAACATCTACCATGTTTTGTTCACAAAACTTCATGAATGAGCTCTAACATTATTCTGAAGTTTTCTCTTCTCCAAATCACTAAACACTATCAACACAACTCACTGTGCAGTATCTGCTCCATATCTTCATCTAGATGGTGCAAAGAACACGACGGTAGCAGGAAAACCCGGCATTGTTCATCACGTCGTCGAAAAATATCCAGTAAGCCACGTCCATAAAAATATATTACGAATCTGAAGCGAGTAGATTAAAACAATGGCCAGTAACATGCCTATCTTAGTGTGGTATAACCACACTTATTAGCAAATAATCAGAATAATGAAAATTGCATGTAAACCGGACTGAAGAAATTTGTGGAAAGGAGATAAAATTTAGGTCACAGCCTCAAATCAGAAGTTATGGAAGCTCATAATTCATGTACAGGAAGGTCTGAAGAGACTCATGTGAAATCATACAGGAAAGAAGCCAGGTTGAGTATTGTTGTCTTTTCAAAATGCACCTGCAGACTATTTTTCCAGTCATGAATTTTGTCATTGAGGATTTCTTAAAAAGATACTGTGCAAAAAAACTTGTCTCGTGAACCCAATCTCGTGTCTCGTCTCGTGAGCTAAGAGTCTCATCACACCCCTACAAACTATGCTCTGATAATTCAGAAGACATAAATAAAAACAAATCTTAGTATAAAGCATTGCTTCTAACATTTTTTTTTTTTTTTTTTTAAATCAATACACTGTTGAAGCCCTGATCAAACCTTTTATGTAAGAATGAGAAGGGAAAAAAAACAAAACAACGCTAGCTACTGTTGGCAGCTCATTATTGCTAAAGTGATACAGTAAGCTGGCTGCTGGTATCGTGAGAGCTGGAATACTGCAGTGCAAGTGGAAAGAGAGCAGACTCAGGCTTTGAAAGTTGCAGCAAGGCTTGTGTTCAGATTTACTGTTCTAATGGCAAACCAAAGCAAGGTGCACTCAGCAGATTACAGCAACAGAGTTTTACACAGGGGGAACACAGTGACTTCACTTCTACATACTAACTGTGTGACAGAAGGAATGAGAGAAATGTTTGGAAGTTATTAGGGCAAGGGAAGCAAAGTAATTGACAGAACAGGGGTATAAATGAAACGTTTGGCTATGGATGAGGTACATAGGTGCTTTTGACCTAGTGAAACGGACATTAACGTGCGTTTGATTAGATTTGGACGTATGGTGATCCAAAAGTCAATGTGCTGAAGTAGTGATTTCTGCATGAAACAGAACCAGCACAGCACATGACTGCAAAGGTCAGCTGACTCAGCATGCATGCAACAGCCTGATTGCTGTTCTCCATGTTGAGAAACACAAAGGGTGTGCCAGACGAAAGAAAGGTCACCAGCGGAACTCCTGCCTTGATGGAGAAGTGGTCCCAGCTGTCTGGATGACACAATCACCAAAGGGACTCGTTCCGTATTTATAGGGAAAAAGAATTGTTAGAGCATAACAGTGTGACGGTTGTCACCATAGAAGTGCCAAACAAACTGGTGTACTGGCGTCACCTACATAACTTCCCTGCGGGGCTCTGGGAAAATGTCCAAAAACGTAATGCTACCATGTAGACACTACAGAGGAAAATATTTTTATAAAAAAATAAAAATAATTCTAGAACCAAAACTGCCAAAATCCTTACGATTCCCATTACTACGTGAATGAATGAAATGAAATGAAAAATGAAATGAAATGAAAGAAATGAAATGAAAGAAATGAAATGAAAGAAATGAAAGAAATGAAATGAAAGAAATGAAATGAAATGAAAGAAATGAAATGAAATGAAATGAAATGAAATGAAATGAAAGAAATGAAATGAAATGAAATGAAAGAAATGAAATGAAATGAAATGAAATGAAATGAAATGAAATGAAATGAAATGAAATGAATGAAAGAAATGAAATGAAAGAAATGAAATGAAAGAATGAATGAATGAATGAATGAATGAATAGAAAATAGGGTAAAAATGGTTTTGGATCCAGGAACAACTTGGGCTGAGAGATTCAACATGTTTCATAGCACGTAGTCTACTGTGGGAAATGCATGATATTAATTTAAGAGCTATTACAAGCACAAACGAGGACATGCTGTTCTGCTTTGTGTGTGCACTTGTTACAATATTGACCAAAATAATCATGATTATGATTTTTTTCATAATCGAGCAGCCCTAGGAAGAAGTGAATCTACAGAAACTGAGACTGCTTGCGTGATTTACATGACACTTTACATTATATTTATGCAGGGATCACCACGATCGGGCCAGTGCTGCGTCGTCACGAAAGTTTATCACTTGCACGTGTTTTTAAGTCTGGTCAATTTAAACATTCAAGCACAAGAAAATGTGAGAGAGAACTCAATTCAGTACTCTCGTGCTGTTTTCAAGAAAGAGAGAAAGAGAGACAGAGAGAAAGAGAGACAGAGCGCGAGAGAGACAGAGCGCGAGAGAGACAGAGCGCGAGAGAGACAGAGCGCGAGAGAGACAGAGCGCGAGAGAGACAGAGCGCGAGAGAGACAGAGCGCGAGAGAGACAGAGCGCGAGAGAGAGACAGAGCGCGAGAGAGACAGAGCGCGAGAGAGACAGAGCGCGAGAGAGACAGAGCGCGAGAGAGACAGAGCGCGAGAGAGACAGAGCGCGAGAGAGACAGAGCGCGAGAGAGACAGAGCGCGAGAGACAGAGCGAGAGAGACAGAGCGAGAGAGACAGAGCGAGACAGAGAGCGCGAGAGAGACAGAGCGCGAGAGAGACAGAGCGCGAGAGAGACAGAGAGCGAGAGAGACAGAGAGCGAGAGAGACAGAGCCAGAGCCAGAGCCAGAGACAGAGCCAGAGACAGAGCCAGAGCCAGAGCCAGAGCCAGAGACAGAGCCAGAGACAGAGACAGAGCCAGAGACAGAGACAGAGCCAGAGACAGAGACAGAGACAGAGACAGAGCCAGAGACAGAGCCAGAGACAGAGCCAGAGCCAGACAGAGACAGACAGACAGAGACAGAGACAGAGACAGAGACAGAGACAGAGACAGAGACAGAGCGCTTGAACTGAAAAATACACACAACAAAGTAGGGATGTCACGGTACCAAAATTCCAGTAGTCAGAACCAATACCATAATTTTACTGGTACTCTATACCAATTTTGGTACGACAGCAAAATGTTTATTTTTTTATTTAACTATTTTTCTTTTAAATTGAATTCAATTCAATGAGTTTATTGTTTATGATGACAATCATAAGTAAATAATACATAAACATTTAAAGGCTGTATGCTGTTAAAAGCAAACATTGTTTATAAAAAAAAAAAAAAAAAAAAAAAAAGGAGCAAGTGAAAAATAATATCTAGGCATAATTATCATTATTAGTAAAGACGTAGCTAAATCTACTGTACAACAGTAGCCTAATATATTCTGTAATTTCTTCACGTTAAACCAAGCTTTTATTTTGACGGGTTGCCGTGAAGACCTTTGAGTGTCTGTGTTCATGAGATGAGCGTTTTCTCAAATGAAACGGTAAATGCTCATGAAGTGACGGTTTATGCGTTCGTGTCCTCATATAGTGACACGGCAGAGACTACAAAGATAGCGAGCGTCACGCGGGCCCGTCATTCCCACAGAGACGCAGAACATGCAGAAGTAATATTTAAATAGCTGTAACGCAATGAAACGTTGAGGGAAGGAGGAGGCGGGAACCGGCGAACATTTTAAAAACTTTAAATCAAAAAACAAACAAAACAATGTCGGCGGCAGGCAGACCCTCACGGACGACTGCCACCTACATACACAAAACACAACGCAACATAAAATCCAGGCCTGGTCCTCTCTCGTCTTGCACTGTCATCGCTCCTCCTTTTATACTCCCGTCACTCCTCCATGAGACGAGACCGGTGTGGCGCACAGCTGACGCTCATTAACATTCGCCACCGGCCCGCTCTCACGGTCCCTCGCCTCGCCACAATAGCATTTTGCAGTTTAATATTCACAGACACTAGTATATATATTCGGCTATAGTCTGGAGCTCTGCGCTTAGATTAACACGGAAGCGACTGCAGCTGCGGGTACCCGGATATACTCGGGAGTCGGTACTACAGAAATGCTGGTATCGTCACATTTTTTTTAAATTTCAGTACCGACTTGGTACCGAAGTACCCGTACTTGTGACATCCCTACAGCAAAGCATGTCAAAATGCCTGTCTTGGTGAGTATTCACGTAAACACTGTCGGTTATATTTATTACAATACAATGTTACATTCAAATGTTACACTAGTCACTTCTTTTATAAAAGAGCGAATATTCTGTCCTTGTCTGTGTACACCTCCCACACGCATCATACAAAAAAGAAAAACAGGATAATAAAGTCAAGCACGGGGCATCTGGAGCCCTTGATGATAGGAATGGCACAGGTCTGCAGCACTGACAAATACCTGGGGAGGACAACACTGAAAAACATTTATGCATGTATATGTTCTTTTGAACAGTTTAGCCTTTATATATACACACACATCAGAAGATGCCTTTATGCATTAGCCGACTCTAACAGAATCGCCCGTAATCACTGGTGTAAAGTTATATCTCGTCTAGTTCATTGGGTAAAGTGCATCTACCTAGAACAGTAGCTCGAATGACACATTATTGTAGGGAATTGCATGTGCTTTACCAGAAATACAAAGTTTCACATTTCTGCTCTGAAATTCTCTGAAATGCCTTGGATCATAGACTTCCATTACCCAGAAGGACGAGTCACAATTCTGTTCTACGTTAACTGACACAGAAAACACCTTTAATAAAGTGTACTTTCACATCCTTGAACATAAACCATTGTTAATGCACTCTCCAACTCAAGACATGTCCTATAGTGCCCTTGAATCACTGCAATGAAAGGTCTGTGTGACACAAACATCTAATCTATGTTGATTCCATCCTGCAGCAGACACAGTGACGGCTGGCCTCCAAACAGATGTCCAGATACTGGTCCCTAAAGGCGATGCCGTATAAAGCTCTCCTAATCCATAAATAGCCCTCTTTATGGTCTCAGTCCATCTTATCTGACTCCGCTGAAGACAGAGGTGACCTCGCAATTGGCTCTGACTTCCATCTTGGGACAGAGTGATCTGAGCAAGGTTGGTAACTAAGAACCAGTTTAATTTGTTATAAAAAAAAAAAAATTCTGATTCACCCATTTCTGATCATCTTCATTCCTCTGGAAATGCAAATATAAATGATTGTGATGATAGAGAAAAACATCTTGCCATTACATTGCCCCTGCTGAATGCACACAACACGCATAAAGCCTGTAGTACCAACTTGCAAACAAATGATAGCTATGAACCAGTTCTTTTAGTAAATTGGTCAAGACTCAAAAGTCATTAATTGCCAATATGAATCAGTCCAGTGACTTATTCACTGGATTGCGAATGATTACGTTCAGGTAAAACAAACTGTTAATGTGTTATGTTACATTTGAAAGACTGAAATTACTGACCAGTTGTACATACACATTCACAACAGTCAAAACTTGTTATCATAATAAATGACATGATAATTAAATCCTATTACATCTCAACCACGTTAAATTCAAATCTCTGAATTCCTTATAATTGAATAAATAGGATAAAAATGGATATAGAAGTGAATCTACACCACCACTTGCTCGATTTACACAATTATATTTACATTAAAAATGTTCTTGGATCACATTTGCTTCTCACATCTCAAATGTACAAATGTTTTGAAGATGGCAGAGAGCTGATTATCGATCAGTGCTACTCTGAAAATACTCAGCTTAGATCTACAATATGTTTCCCATTCAGTAATGCAGAGCTGCGGCAGTAAGGTTGGGGAAGCCCTCTCTGGCTCTCACCCTGGTTTTCATTTCCATCTCACCAAAAACACAGACTCGTACTGTGCCAGCTTTACTCCCCTGCATTTGGCACAGTCAACATCAGAGCTGTGCTCTTCTAAACCCGCTGGCCTTGCAGAGAGCCATAGTGCTAACGGCACTGCTGCAAAGGTGAGCCATTCAGATGAATCTAAGCTACACCATGACGGCTACTTCACAAAGTTGACTGCCTCCCTTTGTTGGTTATCGAGGAGATGGTTGAATCAGCCCTGCATGATGTATTGTGTCAGGCTGATTGTCCACTTGAGCGTGTAGCGCTCTGAAAGGTCACAGATCTTCAATGTGCTTTGCGGTGCTTCATGAAGGGTGAAGGGAAAATGCAGATATGCGAGGATCACGGATACAAAGGGAAGGCGGGGATTAGGTTCCGCATAGGTGTGCATTTGAGGAGGCGGGGAAAGATTAAAAATAACTCTGTGCACTGTGGCACACTCAATAATGTAAGGAATAGCCCTGAGATCAATATCTTTCAGTCTGGAGAGGAGAAAGGCATGAGAAGGACAGTTAGGCAGCAGTTGCAATCAGGGGATGAGGACAACTTAAAGCCCTAAAAGCAAACAAACAAAACAAAAATTTCTTTACTTGCAAGGTAAGCACAAACACTCATGATGCAACATTACAGACAATAAACTGCATATGCACAAATTATATAAAAAAAAAAAAAAAAAAAAAAAAAAAAAAAAAAACTTTAGTTGACTAGGGATGCATGATCGGTCACTATAATCGGTATATCGACACGATAATAAAATTAGATGTATTAAAGTCGATAAATAATGGATTATTTCCTCCGGTTAAGACACTTCAGATGCACACCGTTTCACCATGACGGATGCTTGAAATATGACTGGAATCAGTGCAACATGTGCAGCGCAAATATGTCGAATAGGCATGTTGTAATGGGAAGAGCGGAGTTACGCCTTCATACACAGTCAAGTTCGCTTACAATTGCACAAAACAAAAGGCTGCAAATGCATAAGTAGTAATATTCTGTTTATTTTGTATATATCGGCCAATATGATTTCTCATATAGGATGCGCTTGGTTAAATTAATTGACACGTGCTCTTCAGTGCTCATCTTTAGCTTCAGCGCATGCAGCTCAAACAGCAATGCATGACATATTACAGTGTAAATGATGAATTAACTGTAAATTAAATTTTCATTTTAGGAAATCTGCTTAAAAAAAAAAAAAAAAAAAAAAATCAACCAAAAGTGACAGTAATAATGTATGAAAGATTTCCATTTAAAATGAATGAATGATTTTTGAAGGATCACGTGACACTGAACACTGGAGTATAGGCTGCTAAAAAAAAAAAGCTTTGCCATTACAGGAATAAATTATATTTTAAAATATATTCAAATAGAAAAGTAATTTAAAATTTTAATATTGAAGAATATTACTGTATTTTGATCAAATAAGTGCAGTCTTGGTGAGCATGAGACTTTTCAAAAACATTTACAGCTCCTAAATTACTGAATGGTAGTGTACAAAAGGTTTACTGCCATTTTAAAACACAAATACATATTTTAAAATTGGAAAAAATAAGATCTTATAAATAAGGCCTAATTATATGCTTCTAATAGCAATCTAACAAAAGAGATATTGCCCCAAAAAACAAAGCTTTTGCCATTATGACTAGGGTTGTGTACCGAAACCCGTAACCGGTATGTACCCGGACCGAAGCAGAACACAGATTCCGATGCCTCATTTCGGTGGCACTTAAATGCCCGAGCAGTCGATTGCAATATTCAGTGAATCACATGATCAACTGCTAAATTCAAACGTGCCTGAATGGCGCCGAGCCAGAGAAAGACACACTCAGCGCTTGTCACATATCACAACTATTCAGTGTTTGACCACAATGTTTATTTTAGGTTTCAGACATTTAAATGCACACAAGTACTAGCAAAAACGACATACTTTGTTAAATACACACTGATGTCTATGGAAGTGGCAATTAGTAATGGGCGATATGAACGATATGCCATTTAAACGATACAACATTGGCCTACGAGATTTTAATTTGTGATAATGCGTGTTGATGACACAATGCACCCGCGAAATTTAGAGCCACGAGCGGCAAGGCATCATTGTATTCGTCATCTTGAGTAAACACGGCTGAAAGCGAAACAGAGGAGCTGCTGAAACATCCATTTAAGCCGTCCGACGAGCAGCAGCACACTATACTGTAGAGTGTGTGGGGCAACAGTTCCGGCTAAGAGAAGTAACACGACTAATCTGTTATACCACCTCACAACAAGAAGTCACCTGCACTGATGGGGAAAGGCCAGTGTGTCAGTATAAATGTGTGTGTAAGAGAACTCCTCACTCTTTATGTGCATCTGCACACCTGAAAACACCTCCGGCTATGTCAAAACAACACAGGCTGTCCAAACATTTAGGTCGTCACATCACCAGGAGGCTTTACACTGGTGCAGGTAAACTGCTGAGCCTCTCAGAGCACCCACTGACAAATCAGCAGTCATCCATACAACCTCTACATGATAATGCACTTATAAACAGAAACATGGAGTGAAGCCATATAAGTGTAGTGATGTCAAGTAACCTTCATGAAGGGGTGGTGGAGAAAGTCAGGGTGTATTAAAGCCTATTTGTACAATTACACGTCAGTATCTCTCAAATGCAGCGCTGCTAAATAATTCAGAATTGCCCGGTCATGTTTTGTTTTGGTGTTCTTTTGGTCGTTCCAGTTGGTAGCTGTAGTGTGAGCAGGAACTGACTGAATCTTCCCCCCAGGATGCTGAAATACCATTCTGACGAATGCCGCTGCTAACTGAGGGGGAAAATGCTGCGAGAAAGGTCCAGAATTACTAATGAAACGTGGTGCAAATGCAGCACGCCATGCTGAGTGCTGTAAGCAGACTGAAAAACACGCCCCCAGGAAAAGGCTGCCTGCAGCAGCTGTCCTGCACACACACACACACACACTGAGGAAGAGGAGGGAAGAAAACTGCAGTTGAAGAGAGATTAGCGGAAAGAGCTGACTAGGCACAGCAATTCAAACAGTGATGAAGGTAGAAGAGACGTGAGGCAGCTTTACCCACAGCTGGAGAGCAACAGACAAATTCATGCCACTGGGACAGCACCTACAAAAGACACTAAACTAGCTCATTATGGGTAAAAAACAAAAACACTTATGCATCTCACAATGCAATCATCATTACACATCACCAGACATTCATCGCGCTTAGGTTTATTTTGCAATACACTCTGATATAATTAATAATTATGATTAACGTGCTTTATATGATCGCATAAACGTGTGTTACATCACCTGAGAACTGCCTAAGAGCTTGCTCTTTCCTTTAGGGCAGTAAAGTCTAATGAAAACGATAAATTTAAAAGTTTATTGGACCTTCGCTCCATAAGCTTTAAAAGCAATGCATTTGGTAACGAACATTCATAAATAATATTCAGTTTATTTGTATATATTCGGTTCAATATGACAAGAAATGTTGAGAACACTGATATGTCGGGCAGAAACGTTATATCTCCAGATATAGAAATCATTACTATTGGTAACCCTTTATATGTCTGTCTGAGGGTTTTGCAAATATTTAACCAATGAAAAGTATTTATAAAAAAAAAAAAAGCATGTGACTAATCCTTGTAACTCCATTAGATCCTCAAACTGTCGATAAAACCTCTCAACTCCACCTCGACTGCATCGTGAATGAAGTGCTGCATGCAGTTCGGACCGTCTCTGCTTGTTTGCAATGCAAGGGCAAATAAAAAAAAACTGGTTGAATAAGCACAGCTGGTTTTTTTTTTTTTACTCAAACACTATAGTCCCTCCATTTTTCACGATTCTGCAAATCACTGAATACAGCACAAAAAATTTGTTTTTGTTTTTTCGTCTTTTTTGGCGATCCTGCATAATTCACCATTTTACCGCAAAATGAAAATCTAAATAAATTAGAATTATTTAACTGAATTATCTCTAATTTAATTAAAGTTGTAATGCATCATTTTCACGAGGATAGATGTCACGCACGGTATGTGGTCTGTGTAAAACAAAGCGAAAGCAAACATTTTTCACCTGCCGTAAGTGGCAAGGAGCAGGCGAGGCGTCGGAGTGTGAATGACCAAATGTATGAATGACCAAAATAAAAAGTATAATAAGCTTGATAGAACTTAAAAGGGTTATTAAAAGTGCTGTATACCACAAGAGTTAACTTAATTCGATACTGACATTATGAACGATGTCAGACTGGTTGTGGATTTCTGTGCGCGTGCGAGTACCAAATTGTGTTCTCTTTCTACGCTTATTGCACTTGAGAGGTCCAATACACACATCGTTTTGTCAAAATGTCCATCTTGCCGCTTCTGTGTTAAGAGAACAAACAGTTTGGGACGTGTGTCAGTATTGGATCCACGCACATACCTGAAAAACACAAACGGTTTATTTAATTTGCACCTTTGTTCTATTGTATTTGCCTATGCTTGCAATTTGGTTATTTTCTATGCAGATGCACTCCCCTACAAAATGATTCATTCTTTCCAAATGAGCTATTCAAGTCATCTAGTGATGATTTTTTTTTTTTTTTTTACATAAAAGCACAGAAAAACTAAATATCACAATGTCAGTTTTTTCCAATATCATGCAGCCCTATTATAATCTAAAAAGTTAGACACTGCTACTGAGACACTGAACAGTCAGTTAGCAATAGGCTAACAAAACAAAATTATACTATAAACACGTTACATCATTTACACTAAAACCTAACTGAAGCGACACAATGTGTTGGCCTCTCCGCCTGAAGGACCCTCCCAACATCTATATATAACAACCATAAACACATGAACAAAAACACGGCCCATCTGTCTAATTACATACATGTCCACACATGTGACTCAGATCTGTGCTGTTTTCAATGCATTTGCCCAAAGGACATTCGTCTCCTGACTGCTCTTTAAAAAAACAAAAAAAAACAAAGAAAAAGACAATCTTCACACTTAATCAACATCTTGCAATATGCTTCAGAAAAAT